>JXXA01005777.1:0-11118 GCA_000956255.1 Anopheles punctulatus | reverse complement strand
AAATGTGAAATAAAATTATTAAACATTCGCTTCTCCATCACGAGATGGCTATTCCAAGCCAAAAATACGACGCATGCCACCGTGCTTTTCTTTTTGCATGATTTAACACGTTTCGTGTCATTTTTGTCCGACATTCCAGCAAGGTTCATGGAACTGGCGATGAAAAATGCCTTCAGTGCGAAATGTTGACATTACATTCTAGCAAGAAGCAATCCTGAACGCGAAGAAATCGTGTTGATGGGTTGCAGGTGCAATTTGGCGCACGAATCGCCCAAACGTGTTTCTACCTCGGTAACGTGTGACGTATTTGTAATAACGCATACGAAAACGGCTTTACACACTATTCAAATCGAACTTTAACTACCTAAGCACAATAGAAACCTAACGAACGGTCTTTTTCGGAATTTTCCTCGCTGTTGATGTAAAGATTTCAATGAATAATAATTTCGCGCGACACACGGAACGTGCTTGCATTCGGCGATGCGTAGAACACACCAAAGAGTAAGACAGTGCGAGCAACCTCTGCAAAACAAACATCAGAATCTGCTTTATACTCTCCGGATCTTCCATCCGAGATAAACGACGCCATCATTCAAACAATAGCGGCCCGGTTATCCACAAGCACCTGAACATTAGCGCAGCAGTCCTTTTGTTTTGCTTCATGGAGTGCTTTTTTCCCTTTCAATCCACCATTGTTCTTGCCCCCGATGGTGTGAGTGCTCTGTACACAAACCTCCACACGCACGAACAATACAATTCGCGCAGAATTTTTGGGCTAAGCCATCTCTTCTATTGCCGAAATGTTATCGCACCATCCACCAAAAACCAAGATCTTCAAGCAAAACTAACTATGCCTACATCGGGCATAAGGTTGTGTTCCCACGGTTTTCACGAGCACGGGAAATAATCCGACCGCTTCCCGAAGGATATGCAGGCAGAGCATGGCGCATATGGCGCAGTTTATACGCCTAAACTCTAATGCCTTCGCAGAATGTCTTTGGCTTTGGGAGGTGGATGAGGGTATAAAGCGTGTTAGACGACAAAAACACAGTTTAACTCCACAACCACTGTGGCTGTGGTTTTAGAGCCTGTTGGACTTCGAATACACCTGACGAACACGTTGTCCCTCCCCCCGTCGGTTCGATGCCAGAATCATGCTACCAAAGTTCGGTTCAAATACCGGCCACATGGTGGGCGGTTGGTGCGCTTCTGGCTCATCAGAAATGTACATATGCAATGAAGCGGTCACATCAAACCCACTGGAAAACCTTCCCACCGGGAGAGCACATGTGGAAGCAGTTCAAATGCCCGTGTCTGTACGAGATCTCATCCGGACGCCAAAACTGGTGAAAGAGTGCTCGGATCGATGTTTTACTCCCCTGCCTTTCGCAACGCTAAACTATGCGGTCATCCATGGCTGAGAGGCATGGATATCGATTTGTGCTTTCCGCTGATTAAACTGTTAACATGCGAAATTTTCTCTATAAATCCCCCGTCGTTACCCAACTATCAGTCCGCTCCTGCTATGAGGTTAATTAATGACGCACGGTATGTCAAGCTCGTGCGGTGCTGATCTATTATTTATCGTTGCCACTCAGGCGAAAAAGGGTCTAAAATAAGCTACTTCACTACTCCATGCTGCCCCCCGGGAGATACACACATAATAGGCGAAACTTATGCTATTCTTGCTACAATTATCGGCAAAACTTATTAGTGACGTATCGAAATGTGAATTTTCTATTACTTCTACGGTTTTGCAAAAATCGAACAATAGTTTGGGATTAATTAAACTCGCTGGTATGCTATTGTGTATAGAAATGAATTCAAGCAGAACCTAGAATAAAAGTGAATGCAAAAAATTGAAACAACATTCCCCTTCCCTTATTCTCGCAACCCAAAAAATTTACAGCTTTGCGTTACGATACAGACATTGCATTTTTTTCGGCTTTCCTACAGATTGGACAGTAATTATCCAAATCCTTCCGAAATTTGTCCACCCGCCAGCAACCCACGACTAAAGTAACCTTTTTTATTGCAGATCAACCCATACTGTGGGCGCCATCAGAGGCGGCCTGCCCACCTTGCTGACTGCTGCGCTTGAGCCGCGCCAAATTGGGAAATATTGGATATTGAAAAATTCCTTCAGCATTAAATGAAATTGTTTACCGGTTTTGCCAGTCATTTTTTTTTTTCGTGGAGGTTGACTGTTTTTTTTGCATGTTGTGAAGTCCACATTCCTACATTTCACAGTTCGCGACCTGCCGACCGGGTGAATTTTTATGTCGTTTTGTATTTCCATCTTTTGATGCAGCACCTAAATAACGCACTAATAGGCGAGTGAAATAAATTGTGACAGAGAAAACGTTGGGCGTCGAGAAGGAGAATGGAATTGAATTAATGTGACATTTTACAGTCTACCGCAAAACACATGCATACGTTGCCGTTTAAAGTGAGAACGTTGAAGTTTGGAAATATTTGAGTTAGGCGCAAAAAACAAAACAAGCATTGAATGTCATAATGCTTATGCAAATCAATAATGTTGCCGTGTGTCGGTTGCAACGAAAGCTAGCAATTATCTGCAAATTCACGTCCACATCATGCGAAACAAAAAATTTTTAAAATTGTTGCTGTGATTATTGCTTGCGAACTTTAATGTGCATACTAATTGGTTTATTTATGTTGATCATTTATTTTAAAAAATCATTCTATTCAAGTTTTAGTACAATAATTTAAAATTATAATTGGAGAATAAAAATCTAGAATAACTTTTATTAACATACGCTATACTTATAATGATCAAATTGAAGTATCCATGAAAATATTATGACACAACATCTGTAAAGCTTTTTCAAACAAATTTGCGCCACAAATTATGCAATTTGCTCTACATTAAAAAATGTTAAAAAAAATTCGTAATAACGAAATCTGCCACCTTAATTCAAATGAGCCGACAATAGATTTTATTTATATGGGGAAAAGATTCTTAAATTAAAGATTTGATAAGTGTAATCTTCTGGGTCAATAATTTTGAAATAATATAATGACTCGCTTTATTCGTTTCAAACTCGTAAATAAAAGTCCAAAATGAAATATAAATGCTCTCTGATAGTATTTAAGGATGCAAAATATCACGAAAATAAGCTGTAAGCTGTCGACTGTTTAGGAACACATAATTTATAACACAAATAACCATCATTTCACCAACCAATATGCTACATGAAATCTAATACCCACCAAAAGCTAGTGTGCCTTCCAAACGAAAAGCCAGCGGTACATACATTAAGAGCGCACAATAAAACTGCACCGAGGGTGGTAAATGAAACGGTCGATCCACATGGCGGCGTTGTGATGACCAGTCAATATTTGCAATTAACCAGTTCCGCACCGAAACCCACCCGGAGCGTGGTCAACGGTGGTGCGTTTTTCAGCTGCCCGTTTACGGTCGTCATTTATTGTCGCTGCAAAACTCACTTGCGCGCTCAGACAATAATCTCGAATCATTTGCGGGGAGGATGACGGACGAGCCGAGTTTTGCCTTCTATTGAAAAAGGCAGCATAATTGAAAACATACAAATATTCGTGCACGGTTTGTCTTGTTGCTCTGCTGTGCAGTCCCACAATGTTGCTGGCTTTACACAAATCTCGTACCAGTATGAGGCCCACACACACGCATGCTTCGTGCTCGTTGTTCTCGGGCAGTTTGGGTGTTTCTCCGTTCTTTCTCGTTTCTCATATTTCATCCGGTGACCACGGAGACCGATACCCACCGAGACAGAGCAATATGTTGGCGCGTGCCAGACTCCCTTTACACCATTTGGGAAGATGCATCGGAAGCAGTGAGCCAGCAGCTGCAACGGCATGTGCGCCGTGATTTCGTTCCAGAACCAGTTGCATTTTTCGGAAGCAACGTGAAAAGAGAGATGCGATGAGAACGTGGTAACGATACTTATAAAAAGATTTAAAAAAACACACACATACACATGCGTAGAAATTCATTTTATCTATAATGTTATACCGATACGCGCTTTATCACCACATCAAACGAGCTTTGGTGACGTTTGGAACAACGTAAATCTCACCGGTAACAAAATATACACAAATATTTGATTGAATAAAATTGGGGATATCGTCGTTCCGCCCCGATGAATTCACTCTTCTACCACGAATCAATAAAATGTCTCAATACCATTCAATTTTGGTTTTTTGGTCTCCTCGCTTTAAAATTTTATAGCTCTCCACTATCTAACACCACTGCGAGGTCTGGGAGACTCGATATCGCGCCCCAATGCAATAAATTATCATATTAAGAAAATCCGAAAAAAGAAATCATAACACTACACCATTCCGCACAAAACCAAAACCTGCCGAACAACGGCACAACCAGAAGCGTAAAAAAACAGATCTCCGTTGTAGAAACGCTCCTCGTCTCGCCCTGAGGGGTTGGATTTATTATTCGGTACGATTAAAACCGTTAATATGACATCATTTATGGGTACCCGCGCGAACTCGGACCATGTGGCGTCCACCGAGCTGTCACCGGGACCGAAGCCAATGTAAAATGCAGCTGATCGGGGGCTATTAAATCACGATCGAGACAGAAAATGGTCCGACCAATGAATTATTGGCCCAAAACCCGCCAGAGGAAGGGATATTACGTGTTTGTGCAGTGGAAATCGAAACGAAAAAAAAAGTCAAGACATAAATTCCATTAAAAACTATAAAGATAACGTGACAAAGGACTGATGACGGCTGGCGAGATATGGATCGAGTTGAACGAAATCAGTCCCGGGCAGTGTGTTCGAAAAGATTGATTGATTTTATTTTATGGAGGTTTGAGTCAAATCCACGCGAGCATTCGTACTAACATAATTAATTTTTATTAACAAAATTATCATTTATATCAGCAGTTAAGTTTTATTATTAGCTTTACCCATGTGCATCCAAGGGAAGAGATGGTTTATATTGGTTTAAAAATACTCAAATAAATGTCATGGTGTCACAGACAAAATTTCTTGAAACATTTTAATAAAAATAAGGTTTTTTAAAATTGTTTTTTTAGAAATGATACAACGCCTTGAGCACTAGTATAAAAATTACTCACCATGCGAAAAGTTGAGAAACGTTCAAAGCTTCTATTTCAAGTTCTATTTGAATTTAAGTACATAGCAGATTCTCTTTGCGGTATGTTAATTTTGGGTTTCAATAATAAAATAATATTATTTTTAAAGGAACAAAAAATCATGAAAACAGAATAAATAAAATAAATTTAAGGTTTTGGTACTTGTTTTCACGTAACTTTTAAGCCATTTTTGGATTCTTAGGTTCATGAGCGAAGCTGATATTGCTCACAAACATATATAAAATGTTAACTTGTGTACGAAAAAAAACAAACGGAGAATTTTGTATTATTTCATACTAGACTTGTAACGCAAGACATCTGCTGAGTTTAATTTTACTGCATTTGGAGCTCGATGAATATCGCTTATCTAATGACATCCTCTTTTAAGTAAATTATGTTTGATAGGTAATAACAGATTAATAGATGTTTTATAATTAAGATACTAATCTAATATTATATCTTCAATGTCTTGTATTGCATGTATAACAAAAGAAATAACCTCCGTTTTAGCCTCCAGTATCTACACAAGAGCAGCCATGTAGCAAAATGATAATAATATCGTGTTTATTAATTTACATATTCAAAATTCAAGTGTGATTGTCATTGTGACTAATGTCGATCCAAGAACTACGATAGCTGTACGAAAGATGTAAATATTGAAAACGTGATTTTGCTTACAACAAATCACGATAAAAAACAAAATCAGAAAATAAAATATTGACCGCTCAATACTGTACAAACAAAACAACTATTTGTTCCTTCGTGGTAACTTTCGGCACACAAAACAACACCATACTTTGCAAAACAATCTATGCGATAAATCACATAAATCATACCACCAAACAGAACGTTGAACATAAAATATTATTGTAAGCTGCGCTCAGCGCTCTTCCAGCTCGCTGAGTACGTGAAACGGAATGGTTTTGATAACACGCTTCGAAGCAGCAAACTTCGCCCCGTCCCAAAATTCTGAACGAATCCAAACCAAAACCAAAAATAACAACAGCGGACAACAATCCACATCAGCGCAACCGAAAACACCAAACCGAGGCAGGATAAATTCCGCACCAGTGTCATCTTATCATCCAAACCCGGTGAGGTGTCTGTGTTTGCCGATCAACTTTCACTGGGCGAGCCTCCACCATGTCGGACGTTGTTTTCGCTTGAAAAAGAAAACAAATAAATTACATCCCCATCGTGGGAGCGCTGTCAGGGCGTACCAATGGCGACAAAACGTACGTGACATCCTAGCTGCTCTGGAATCCTTATCGCACGCCATTTTTGTTTTGCTAGTGCTTGGGATATTATGAAGCACGGCGGATATCATAGCAGCGGCAGCACGTCGTTCTAAGTGATTTTAGTTTGAATGCCTTCAAAAACCCATCTAGGATTTTTCTTTATTTATCACTAGCCATCGATCGAAACAAACGAAGAAATCTTAGCAACGGACGCGACCGAACTAAACGAGCTCGAAATCATTAGTTTCATGCAATGAAAATGTAACCACTCCTACACAACACCGCGCCGTGCATCTTGTTAGCCAATGATGCTTTTTTATTTCCACTAGATAAGCATCCCTAGTCCATGATGTTATTTTTTGCTGCTTACATTGGCCAGCTAACTAAATTATTTATATCCTACCGATCCGCATCCGGATCTGCTTACTAGGCTACAAGCGTACTTAGCATGCTGAAAGAACGCCTTCATCAACCGCGTTGGCAAGATCATTACCGAGGTTCCTGATTATACTAGCTCACACCAATCCTGCACGCGTCCTGAACCTCGTACACTAGATTAGGTCTGGAAGCTCGGTTTCCTGCCTCAGCAGAGAAGAGAAAAAACTCTGGGCAGAAAAATAACTCACACACAACCGTACATGGTTTTACTCACACTCGAAGTCCTTTTTCTACCGCCGCTACTACAATGTGACCTAGTTCTTAGCATTATTCCGCACCCAGTCACATTCCGGTTGCAGCCCCAACAATGGCACCGGAAGTGCGGCAGCTGAATGGCGGCAGGATGCTGTGCTCGAGCAAACAATATGCTTCACTAAACAAATTCCCCGGCAGCCGTAAGTAATTGATTGGTGAGAGCCACCGGCCGACTGACGAGCTCACGGGATCATTATTAAGCAATTATCGTTGATTAATGCTTGCCAGATTATTCTGTCTATTTTGATTTTTCCTCCTTTTAGCAGAAAAAAAACCAGAAGCAACAACAGCAGCCGCAGAATGGCATGAAGAACAAAAGCCCGGTGGAAGTTGATTCGACGTAAGATAATGAATCAATTTGAGAAACGGGCCCGCAAAGCGCTTCACAAAAGGATAATGCTTTATCTGGTCGGTGGGCAGACCGAGGCACTAGCTTAAAGTTAGTTTTCTTTAGCACACGGTGATTGATGATGCAGACTTAAACAGCTAACCAGATGATAACATCATTTCCACTAGGTGATAATTGTGGGTATCAAAAATAATGTTCTGAATTTCATGATAAGATTTAAAGGACATTTGTTTACTCTACTGATTGAATCCTAATAGTGTTTATAGTGTTTGTAATAATTCCTTCAAATCAAATTGAAATAATTTTCGAAATGGTTGGCTAGAAGTCACGGATGCCTTAAAGGTTGCAATAAACAATAAATTAATATAAATAGCATTGTTAAAGCAAAAGTCAAATTATTTCCCAGGTTAAATAATGCACTGTACAACATTTTTACTTCTGAGAATATACACATACATTCTGACCAAGTGACACTATTACTCAAACATTGAATTGAGCTGTAAGGAAAAGAAAGCAGATTCTTACATTGCAATCGCTTGATAAAATGGTATAAAATTCTTTTCGCTTGATAATATGGTTATAAAAATTATAAGATACAAAATCAAAGCAAATACAATGAAATACTTGATGTCCTTAAAGCATGGTTTCTAATTAAAAACTCTGTAGATAAGGCTCTGTGTTTAACACAAAACTAATGTATATTCAATCGACCTAGGTAACGTTGAAAAGAGCAACAACAAGCAAGCAAGTTTGCCTCATAAGCACACCAATCGCACATTCTCATATCATAGTGTGGTAATATTTTCTTTAGCTGCCGCATCTATTTCATGGCAATCGTCCCCGTGACCTATCCGCATACTAACAACATCCGACCGACGCACCCACACCTTGTGGTTCTATTTTATCGTCCTTCGTCCTTAACGAAAACAATTGGTCTCGTTCGGGGCAGACGACACCGGTGTCCCAGATACATTTCCAGAGGCAAAACAAAAAAAAAGCACATAACAACCATCCATCCTACCACACACACACACACACACACACACACATCTAAACACCTTTGCCTTTATTCTTCGGGTTGGAATCGAAAAACAGCAAACAGCCCTTTCTACGCTACACACGCCCAGCATCCATCCAGCACCGTAAGTAGCATCCCTTCTGAAAGCGGAATATCATGCAATCATTCGTCCTATCGAACACAAACAATTTATGTACCACGAATAATCACCCTCAAGTGTTTCGCGCAGAACGCGTTTGCCTTATTCGCCCGGCCCCACTGTCGCTAGCTATAGGGCCCGACCGTATCGTCTTTTTCCCATTTTCCCTTTGCCCGCACACGTGACGCCTCCTGCTCCTGCCCGCGAAACCCGGTGCCGGATGCTCGGTCCCTTAGCTACGTCACCGATTACGGCAGGACGATCGTCTATAGGGCAGCGAGCGTTACCCAAAACGCCATGCAGCAACAAAAACAGCAGCAAAAAGGCACCTTAGAAAAACCCACTTACGATCTAAATTTTATCCCTCCGCAGGATGGCGCACTTGCCACCGTGTGGTGTGTGCGCGTGTTTTGGCCCAACCCGGCCCGTTTGTTGGGAAAAATCTGACGTCACCAACGAACGGATAGAACACGGCACGGTAGAACCATTTTTGGAAGAAGCAGATGTTTGTGTGTTTGAAAATTTCCCCTTAGTCGGTTGGGCAGGGTGCACTAGTGATTGTTGGGAAAATTCTAGAGACACGAAGCGAGGATGCAAATGAACATGCGGACGAATCTAATTGTGCAACATTTTCTTATAAATGTCGTAAAGGATGCGAATGAACGCTGAAATTGCGTAGATTGTACATTAATCATTTATTAATGAGCCGTCAACGTGTTTCTCCACTTACTTTTCACCTTATTGATGATTTGTTGCATTGAAAAATTAAATACAATTGCGCATAATGACACCAACCTTGTTATTTCTTATTGTTTTAAGTGACAGATTGAATCACTAACAGTGTAAGAGCAGAACATACATCTTCATATTTAATGCTTCATGTATGAGCTTAAAAAATGCATAAAATATTCCTTTAAAACAAAACTTTTATCCAAATTTTTCGTATTTATCTTTAGTCACATCGAGTTCAATCGAGTTTTGAGTATCAAAATCACCTTACCGATGTCGACTTCACTTCAGAAAATGTATGATTCTTTCATTAAAAAAGTCTCTTCTAACGTTGCTAGGTACGGTGTAGAACAATATTACAAATGTTGCTAATAGCACCAATGCATACAACATAACGATTTGAAGTTGAAATTAAAATATAGACAAGACTTTAACGAGCACACGAATCGTTATGGTGTCGTTAAGTTCAGGTTTTTTAGCAAAAATAAAGAAAAATACCCCAAAGTGGGCACACTGTAGCCCACGCTGCAAAATGCATCCTTTATGGTACGCTATCGAGCAAACGGGTTTCCTCTATATTTGACTCCTCACCCGGCTACAGGAGCAGAACATATGCGAGATCATTGACCCCATTACCGGTGGTTCGTGCCAGTGTAATTTCAGCTGGGTAATAAAATTTCCTCGCCTCGCGTTTTCTTCCCTTTGCTTTTGCTCCCTCTTTGCTCACCAAAGGCACCAAATACACACACATACACCACCACCGCCTATACGTAAATGCTTTCCTGAAAGCATCCATCTTCCTATACGGCTTTACAAAACATGACCAACAAGCAAGGATCCTTTCCGGCTTCTGGGCTCTTCGGTTGTGGTGCCTGTAGTGCTCACTTTCAGCGAAGGTTTTCAGGTTCCCTGCCATCGTGCGACACTGCAAGAGGGTAATAGCAACAGCAGCAACAACAACAAAAAAACGTCCAAAACCGGCATGACGCTAGGAAACGGAACAGATTTTCCTTTTCTCCGCCCTTTCCCTATGCTGCGACAGCAGCACCGCACACATGCACCCGTACTGTAAGATCCCTTCTGCACCGTCGCACCGCCCGATAGAGACCCTTTTCAAAATGGGCTTCAGCACTTCAAGCAATTCCCTTGCGGGCGCGTCAGCAAAGTTAGCTGTTAGCCAAACGTCCTTACATTCCAAACTTCACCAGGTTTTGGAAACACGTTTGCAGCACCCTTCGGCGCTTCCTTACACTAAACATGGTCACGGACATGCTGTAAGCTGTACGGCACAGCAAACGCTGCCCAGGCAGGTTGTGCTGAAATAGTTGCTGAAAGCCAAACATTCATCGCCCTTTTTTTCGGTGCACGTGGTGAAGTGATGAGGCCGCGGGCAAGAACTTTCCCGAGGGAGGGTACCGATTACTTCCCCGGGTTTCTTTTATTCCACCCTAACCCACCATCGCCCGTTTTCCACTTTTTATCACCCGACTGTTGCTCAGCTTCGGAGGTACGATTGATTTTAGTTGTATCAATTGGCGTAATCTTCGACAGTGGCACGATGTTTATCTATGTCCCTGGGAAGGTCCTCCGGGAATGGTGTCCATTGTTCGTGCTCCATTCATTTGAGCCGTTGTCTCAAGCAGGGCAGGAGCACTTTTGTCTGAATCTAGCCGACGGGAAAGGTAGTTTTACATTTGTGACTATACCCCATCCATCTGAGGGGTTTATCTGTCCACCGGGACTTTCACCTGCCAAAGGTGGATTAATATTTAAAGCCTGGTTGAGATATGAACCGAGATTCGTGTAACGACAGAGCACACTATATTGATTCCT
>JXXA01005773.1:0-16047 GCA_000956255.1 Anopheles punctulatus | reverse complement strand
CATTATGTGTTTTGACGACACGACAACGAGGAGGTGCAAGATATTTCCTACCATTTATTTCACGAACGAGCTCGTTTGTGTAGCGCTGAACAACAGCGGGAGGGACACCCTGGTTGAGACATGATTTACATCGGATCCGACTTAACGAGAGCATGTCCACACGGCGATCTTTTCCCTTTTTGAGTCGCGCGATCGTTGCGAAATTTACATTTTTCATCTCCAGTCCCGCTGGAGGTTTGCCCTGCCCACGAACGGCGAAACATGCGACCCGGGCCGCGACCCGGGCGCATAGGTTTCTGCGCTATAAATTTCAACCAAGCGACCAGAACGCCCGGAAGGACTTAGACATCTGCCGGGCGGCAGTGTTTGGATTCGATTTCACTTTCTCCACAGATCCACCCCTGCTCCTGTGACCCTTTTCGAGCGTTCGCTCATTCGATATGCGGCCCGACCTTCATTTCCATAACCTTTCCGGTTTTGGAAGATGTCCACAACCCATACCCGGCCGGGCCGATGCAAACTTTCACCGCTGTTGGAAAATATTACAAAAATCTTGATCAACGCATGTGTCCCAACAAAAAAGAAAAAAGGCTCAACCGGACTCCCACAACGGGTCGTTTCCAATGTCCCGGATGTTTCCGAAACACCCTTCGTGTACGGAAATTCGTATCGGAGGGCGAATCGGTCGTGTCGCGCCCATCCATTTTCGATTAATTGGACGCTCGGTCGTCTGCTTTACGGTTCGGTAGCCCGCCTGTCCAGAGTGATAGAACGGAGGCACACACATCCACTCCCCCCTCCCCCACCCCCTTCCATCTGGGTCGACGGGTAATGACTGGAACGAATTTTGCATCCCCATTTGACGGGAACGACAAATTTGATCACGTTACGCTCGTTGCCTCGATCGGGTGTGATTTGTTCTTTGTTTTCCACATCTGACCCTGTCCGAGGCAAGGAAGTGACGCGAACGCCATTTCCGCCGCAGAACCAACATCAAACGTTGAACGGGTATGGAACTAATTTCTTCCCGGTGGGTGATTTTGTGTTCGCTCGTATGAGAGAGTGTGTGAACTGTAATCCTGCCCAATCCAAGGGAAGATTCTGACGGACCTGGCAAAAATCTGGCTCAGTTAGGACTCGTCGTTTTGAGGTTTTTATTTTAATTTTTCCACATTACACCACCTCCCTAACCGAAAGGCCCTTCGGAGCAACCCCCACCGTTCATCATCGTTAATAACGAGCCATAAAATCTGCATTCCCCTTCGTGTAAACATCTCCAAACGGCCCATTCCGGTCGATTTCGGTGAGGGGTTAACATTTTTTTTCTCCATAAATTAGCCCCAGCTCGCCTTGCTTACCGGACGCTGTGGGTCGGACGTTATTTGGCAACTGTGTCAGGTACGATGCAGCGAGAGGGACAACGCCTACATAAATTCCAATCGCAATCAGCAAACCTTTCCGGCAAGCCTTCCATAGCAACATTCCGCTGAACAATTTCAGCTTCCACCCACTGGCTCCACACAAGCACTGGTGCAATCTTTAGCATTGTGCTGCTGCAACAGCAACTTTCTTCTCGCGTGAGTCGTCCGTGAATGGCAGCAATAAAGATTCATATTTTATTGCTGCATCCATATGGACGTCTCCGTGGACCCGGTACCGCCCGTTTCCCCTTTTCGCTCCCGCCGCTGTTGGGATTTATCAGGAATTGAGCGGTGCAAAGATTCGATGAAAAGAAATTCCAACCATATTTATCATACTTCACGCTCCGTCGCAACCGTACTGTCCTGCGTCTAGCTGCAAAGCCCGCTGAAGTATCTGGTGAAGCGTCATATACATTTAAAAAAAACACACACACACACAGAAATAAAGCCAATCGAAAGAATGCACTCCGGGTGGGGAGAGTGGGGTAGAGGAAAGAAAAAACGCATTGGAATGACACTCGGCTTCACACCTTCCGCGCCGTGCATGCGTGCGACGTCCATCAACATATTTTATCCGGCCGGCCCACTTCACGCACTCATAAAGTCGTCAGCGGCGCGGAATGGAATGCGCGTTCCGGCTCTTTTTCGATTCGCGTTGAATTAATCTTTATCAACGAAAATGTCACCAAAGGGCAGACCTCGCGTCCGTTTCATAAGTCCATCAGCCTGGATCAAGCGAAGTCAAACCGACCATGGCTCGGATGGCTAACGCATCCGAAACCCTGCGCCTGCATAACGTCCCGAGCTGCTGGCATGATTATTAGCATCAATTAAACACTCCCATGCGGTTCACGAAACCCATCCCAGGGTGCTTCCCGTCGGCGATGACGATGTGCGACGCGTTAATTATTATAATTGCGTCCGGAAACCGTTCGACTTGGACCATATGGTTATGGGTAGCCGGTACGCAGAGTGTTCTACCATCCAACAGTCTCCTAAACGATTTAGAATCACCAATAGAGAAAGGGAAGAAAAAACTTCCCACCGCATCTTGCCACCGATCGGGTTATGATATGTGATGCGGACATCGCGGGAGATTATCCCGGGATTCTTTCGCCGCAAATCGCACCCAACCTATAACGGCAGTCTACACATGGCGGAAGTCTCTAAACGTGTGTGCGTGTGTGTTTACACACGTTGCAAGAGAAACATTTTCCATCCATTGACGGGAGGGAACGGTTTCGATCTTCCCATCATTCTTTGTAGGTCGCATCGACCGTCGGCGTGTTGCATCAACATAAATGCACTACCGGTCGGTTTTTTTTTATGAACGAACCTAACATGCTATTATCACGGAATAACCACAACCCGTAACCGTTGGGTAAATAATTGCTCACTGCGCACAGGAAGGAAATGGCCAGCAGTTATTTAAACGTAGCTCGTATGGTAGGCTATTCGTTTGTGATTCTGTTGGGCGGCAGGATGATTTTATGTAGGGCAGTATTATTTATTTGATTTTTAATCTTGCTTTATCAGCGTTTTTATTGCTTCCTGACGTTACGGGCGTTTCAAGTTTTGATTTAATAATTAAATAGCTGCTGCAGCTAATAGTGAAATTATAGTCACGCACGAAGCGTACAAATGTCCTACACCGACATCGTGAGTTCGAGTCCCAATAGAAAAGACTAAAAATCTGCTTATTATCTAAGCTACACCTATCTTATCACACTTAGCTACTAAAGAAATCAAATAACAAAAAGTAATCATAATAACTATAATACTAAAATAAAATTTAATGTAACAGCCTGTACTGAAAATTAGAAAAAAATGAAATTTTCACTCTGTTGAAGTGCTTTCCTCAGCAGTGTCTCCTCCATTTTACAGCTTCCAAACGCTGCAACGGGTTCTGTTGCATTTTAATCAAAACCCCAATCGAACGATTCATCTGGAGTAGATTAGTTGACCGGCCCTTTTATGGGTAACTCGATCTTTGATCGAAGAACCGATCGTTGAGAGTGGACGATAGAGAGGGAGCCCTTAATGCAAGCAAAGTGGCCGTTTCCGCCTGTCAGGCAGTAGTCACCATTAGTTCGAAAGCTTTCCACCTCACCACCACCCATAGAACGTACGCCTAATATGGCACGGGAACTACTTAATGACTATTTGGTGTTATTTCAATCGTGACCGAGCGACCAGAGGCAGATTCCCTGTTCGCCTTGGCAGATCAGTTCCGATCTGTAAATGGAAGCGCGTCGACGATAAATTTTCCGATAACAGGTTTTTGTTTTGTTTTCGGACGGGTGGTAAGGGAAGCGGAAAGGGGCTAGCATAAGCTAGAGCCCCTAATGAACCCTGCCTGCCGGTGGTGATCAGGTGGGAACTTAGTCTCGTATTCTGTTTTTTTTTTTTCTTTCGTTCCTGCTTCAGTCAGTAGGAAAACAAAAGCGGGCCAAAAAATCCCGCTGGGATCAGGAGAAACCTCTTTTTCGGGTACTCCAATAAAAGTCTTTCGCTTCCAGCAAGCGTGTGTGTACACTCTTTTAACATAGAATTTCCAGCTCCCTTCGTATCTGTGGGCTGTCTGGCCTCAAAAATCACCTCCAGTTTCGTTAGCGATCGTTCTTCAAATCGCATTTAAATAAGAATAGTAGTTGCTGTCTCCCTCGACTCGGATCTGCGTGAAACTGTAACGACGCGCTGCCTCTCTGCCGCTAAATGGTCGTACTAAAAACGCAATAAAAATCGGCCGCAATCAAAGGTGTCGTTGGCCGACGCCGCCAGGTGAATAATTTTTCTTTCATCTGAAAGGCAAACAAACCAGTTGCCCCGTGGGGTTGAACAGGTTGCTAACCAGCTAAAATTCGACCAGTTAGATTATTAAACTCAAACTCCTCTGTGAGTTTGTTTCTTTCAAGCGGTAGCTTTGCGCCCGAAAGGTAGGCACGCTGCGCGAC
The DNA here is from genome assembly GCA_000956255.1 of Anopheles punctulatus. Classification (NCBI taxonomy): domain Eukaryota; kingdom Metazoa; phylum Arthropoda; class Insecta; order Diptera; family Culicidae; genus Anopheles; species Anopheles punctulatus. The sequence continues at coordinate 11,672 of JXXA01005773.1, read as the reverse complement.
AATGAATGAATGCGGGCGTGAGAATAAACAAAGAACAATTAGGTTGCTTTCATCGCTTAACACAACATTTTAAGACGGTAGTTTAGTACACTAATAACAATTGCCTTATAACGTAGCGTTTTGTTTTTCGTGCAAACAAAATTGTGGAGTGAGGGATCGTTGAACAAAAAAAAAAGAAAACCCCACCAATTCCATAAATTAGTACCAATTTGTGTCCGTATTATACGCGGCAGCAATTTTTATGCCATCACTTTCGTTGTCTATAAATTGCGCTCGCACCGGGCAGCTCGCAGCTTCATTATTCACTCGCCACCAATACGCGTTCGAGCAGAGCAGCCGTTCGCTCGCTCGAACTCAACCACCGAACCACCGCCCGGGGCTCTGGCATATCTGGTGGAACAATTGCGCGTGAATCAAAACGAAGGTGTGTCACGCAATCGATCAAACGTTAATGATCCTCGCGCTTTCCGTGCATTCCAGGGTAGGCTGGTGATGGTGTATTCCCTTTTCCCTCTGCCTTTCTTCTAAGAAGCATCGCTATCATCATCAGTCCGTTGGCAGCAGGAGCAGCAGCAGCCAGGAGTAGCAGCAAACCAGACAGGCTGGCGGAAGAATACTTATGCTCGCATAAATTATGCTGTAGAAGCGTTCTTGAAGGTTTGCTTCGCCATTCCGAGCATGGTCCGGGGTCCGCGCGTTTTGGAGGACCCGGCTGGAGGCGTCCCAATTTACCTTCTTCGCCTGATTGCGTTGCAGTATTTCGGGCATCTCCCTCGCACGTCGCCGTTTCTCGTGCACCCCGTCCCTGCATCTCCCTTGTCCAGACCAGACAACATAATTTTGTCAAAAAATGCTTTCTCCTCGCCCGGTTGCTCATCGGCGGAGCGATGCCTGTATCCCAGCGGACGTCGTTGTCGTAGCAGCATCGCTGCGTTGACGAGCACGAAACTTGTTTCCCCTGTTTCGTTGTATGTCCCATCTCGATCCAGCAAGCAGCAGAGAGAAGCCAGCTGGCAGGGAGGAGCTTTTCAGAAGAAGTGAAAACACTTTTTTGGTGCTTTTTTGTGTATGTGCGCGAGACACGCGCGTTAGATCCTACGACCGAGTTCCGTTTATGGAAATTCGTTGGCCCAAAATGTTGGTCCCCGAGCCAGCCCAGCAGGGCATTAGGCAGGTGGAGGGACCGGTTATTTCCCATGCCGTTTCACGATCGATCGCGAAACCGCTCGCATCGGGCCCGGCCATGGGGAATCATTATTTTATTCTCATATTTAGTTGGAGTATTCTCTTCGACCCCCCGTCCCTCCGCTGCATCCTGACCTTTGGGGGAACGTCTCTCGGACGCCTTCGATGCGAGCAATGTATCCTGCCAAAGTAACGCAACCTGAGCAGCAACGCTGGACCGAAAATGTGAACCGGGCAGCGTAATTGCTCCCGGCGAGCGACTTACCTCCCTTCCGATGGGGTCGGGGGACGAACGAGAGCGAGGTAGCACTATCTAAGAGCGTAATCGAACTGATTCACCAGAAGGAACGGCAGCAGAAAAGCCAGTGTGCAAACGGTGCAGGTTTACCTGATGGGGAGATGCACCACGCTGATAATCACCACGTATCTCGCCTGCATAATAAAATTAAACGCTGCCAGCGATTCTGTCAAACCGCATCTACTGCTGGCCAGCTGTGGGAGGGCGGTGGGAGTGTGGACAGGGGGAAACGCGAGTACTCTCGGATGCTTGTGTCCTTCACCTTTCAGCACGCTTAGCGCTGGCGAACGTCCCCCCGGCACGAGGCGATAAGACGGAACAAGCGTGAGTGTGGCTCGGTATCGGAACCCGTGTACGTCAGCTCTGACACCGACTGCCTTCACCGTGATGACCCGCATCGGTCGGGTGTTGAACCACTGCTTGGCCCGAGGGCACTACAAGAGGCTATCTCGTGATTTTGAGACTCGATCATAAACAAAAATACCTTCGATTCTCACCGTCGGGCAGCGAAAGCAACAGGCAGAAGACCGGTGATAGAACACGGAGGGACATATAAAAGATAGGAAACGGAGAGTCTGGAGATTGTAGCACTGTTTATCCTTCACGCGTGTCTCTAAAGAAACGATTTCTGGCTATGGTTTGTACAGGATGAGCAAGCTTTTATAGATAAAAAAAGCTCTGTCATATGAGCTTATCAAAGAGATCATTTGGTAAATGCCAGCAATTTGCGTGCAGTAAGTCATAGGTTCAAATCTCGAATGAGAGAAGTTAGGCTTCCCTCTAAAAAGCTTTGAAAGAAGTTTTGATCTTCCTTCCGAAAGGCAGTGATTTCATGTCGTTCATGGAAAACACATTTTCTTCCCCTCTTTCTCTTTCTTAAATGTGTTGTCGCTTTTTCATCTGTGAGAATCGAAAATATAGCAATAATTGCACTGATAATTTGGTTGCACCCACACATCGTTCCATTCGTTCCGAAGCACAGCTCGCAAACGACCCGGACCCGCGAGAGTACATAAAATTTCACTGACTTTCTACTCCACAAAAATCACACTTCATCAACCTGCTGCTGCACTGCACATACATGCGCTGCACTTCTTGTTACAACAGCAAGAAGACGAAGAATCCTTCATCTCTCGTCTCTTGTGTCCCTAACCGCACCCGCACCCTCCAAGCAAACCATCGTTTCCAGGCTAACAAACACACAAAAGACACAAAATTCTTTCTTCCTCATCGTAAAATCGTATCATACAGCGCATTGAAAGCGTAAAATGAAAGAAGTCAAACAAAACAGCAACCAGCAACAACAGCACTCAGGGCAAATGAAATGTCGTTACTGTGCACATTTCATTTGCTCGATTGACCCTGCTCCTGACCATCAACAACTGGTCAGCAGCAGCAGGGCAGCAGTGCCTTCGTTGGACCGGTCAACCCGGAACCTGAATTTGGGGAGCCGCTTCGCCGCCCCCTTTTCCGCCCGTTCGCTGGCTCGAGTGTCTCGAGTATAATTTATGTTCATGTTGCAATCGAATAAATTGATTTTCTTGCCCGTTTGCCGTTTTTTTTTTTTGCATCTTTTATCTGCTTCTTTGCACCACAAAAAGGGCACATCCACACAGAATATTCACAACCATCATCAATTCCCGTTTCGACCCTTTTGCTCGTTTACGCAGGCTCCCCGGGCTGATTGTATTTGCAGTCGTTTTAATTTTACTCACCTCATTTTAGGCTGTTGGTTGCTTGTCCTTGTTCCCGATTTTCGTTTTTTAACGCTTCATTATATTCCAGCCCATCTGGGTTGTTCCATTTTCAGCTGCGGCGAGAAGGTTTACTTTCCACGCCGAAAGTTGGGTCAAGTGAAATTCTTTTTCCGGGTACGTCGAGCGTATCCCCGAAGAGGAAGGAAGTCGCTGCAGAAGGACATACGCAGAAACGCACACCATTGTCACGGAATTGAGGACAACCGTGGAGACGCACGGCACAACGACAGCTTTAGCTGATTCACGAGACACCCGAGATCCTTGGCCCGGAAATGGACGCCCGGTGATAGTGGAGCGAAACGGAGCCCACCATGTCACCGTCATGAGTCATACGACAGTATCAGCGAGCGTCATACAGGCGGTCGGAACGCCGGGCACGCCGGGATCGACGACTACGACGACGACGACGACGACACCGGGTGGACCGCCATCGGCAGGAGCAGCGACTGCCGGTTCGGGCGCGAACGGTGGCACCAACCATCACTGGACATCACACGCCGGCCGGCACAGCTGGGATCCGGGCCGGATGGTCGGTGTGGAGCATCTGGCCGGTGCGCTCAGTCCGCTCTGCATCACCGACGCCAACCACGAAATCGTACGACCAAAGCCTAGGCGGTAAGTGAATTATTTTCTCTAATTTTGCAAGCTCGCTGCGTTCCGTCACGTGTCATGTTCAGTGTGGTGTTTTAGCGCCTAGTGGGTAGGCAATCCGCATAGCGTCTAATGTTCAAAGCTCGACAAATGGCTCAGCGTGTGGTGAAAAGCTCAATGTGGGTGCTACCACCTCCGCCAGCAGTAGGATTGGATTTGAACGACACACAGGTTTTAAGTACATAACTGGATTGAAAAATGTAATGTGTTTTAAGATATGTTTAAAATCTCAACAACCTTTTTTAAGCTTCATAAAATTAATCTATAGTTCAGAAAAATATTACACAGGTTTATTATTTAATAAAACATGAATTACATATTCATGAGTCATATTCATACATTCGTGAGATAAGTAAAGAGGCTACAACAGGAAGCAGAATTTAATATGACTAATTGTGGCTGATGAAAACTCAGCTCTACGATATATTCTATGATAGTGTAAGATAATATCATGGTATGCTAAAAATAATAAAGCTCAAGGGCTTTTTCGTTTGACAGTTGCTTCTAAGAAAAGCCTGCAAACATTTAAAGCGATCATAACATACCATCGTTACGAAACAGTCTTTTATTGATAATAATAAAAAATCCTGTGGTATTTACGAGTTGAATCGACCTGTTAACATGTTTATTTTTTCGGGTAAAAAGGATCATCTGCCGGTAAACTGACCATGCGTTTTCAACGATGTATTATTATGTCATCTGTTCTAGCGTGAGGTCAAAATTTCTCGTCAAAATTACTACATCTTCCTAAGCTAAGAAACATCATGCAGTTGGTACCTTCTGCACATTCAGCTGCCATGCATCCTGTTCAATGATTGGCATGTTAAGCTAGCAACAAATTAACAACAGCAGATCGGAGCAACGAAATTAATTTTGACACACTTTTGTGCGCTCATCCCCGCAGCCTGTTCTAGTAGTGTAATTAATCTTTCGCAATATTCAAAGTAGCAGCCGTTCTGAAGCGCCTGTTCCAATGCACCTTACTGCCATTACAATGGTATGAATAGCACCTTTTACTGCAGCTTTAGTTCGCTACCGGCTGCTCGTTCTACTTCCCCACCAGTACGTTTGGTCTAAGCCATTTGGTTCTTGATAATGGTAGGGTATGGAAAACCGCGACGTGCTTCGGAATATTGCACTGACCTAGAATTCTTTCCTCGCACAGCTGACAGCGGAGCTTCTGTCTTTCTCGGCGCGAGTAACAAGCACATGCAATTGCAATCAATTATATCGCAGTTGACACGCGAGTGGAGCAGGAATATTCTGTTCGTCTGCGGCCAGTAATAACCCATTGCGACCCGGTAATACGTGATAATTACTCGTAAAATCCACCGAAAGCCAGTGCGCAAAATGGAACTCGCGAAAGAAAGTAATGCTCGCGCAGCGGCAAGACGCACCTTAACCTATCATTAACTTTCGCTCGCGAAAAGCGTGTGCACTGCCAGTGTGGCGCATGCCTACAAGTAGCAACCTTATGGCGCACAGCCACCTTTGCTGTTGCGGTCGTTCGGGATGCACCGTGTGAGGTGACAATCCGGCACGCTCCAAAAGAACAACCGGTAAAGGAAAGTTTATTAGCCACAATTAACCCACCGACGGTGAGTTACGGTCTTTTGAACGAACGAATATCTCATGTAACTCTAAGAGCAAATTGAGCCTAAACTCTGGTCGATTCTACCGCGATCGTTAAAGGAAAACTTCGGTCGCGATTATCAACTGTCACTCCGACGCAACGACGCTCACCGTTCGCTAATTGGTGATAGTGAACACAAAAGGTTGTCTTTTCCCGTTTTCCGCCCGGGCTGGAACTCTGGAGGAAAATAATTAAAACCGTGACGCGGTCGGACCCGACCGGTGCAGATAAACAATGCTGAGACCTAATATTCCGCCGGTGCCGTGAGCTCACTTTCGATTTTATTTCTTATCGCGTGGAAAACTACACGCTGTGCGTCTTCGTTTTTTTTTTTGTTTTTGGGGAGAAAAAATAAACGTCTAGCACAACCACATAATACTCAAACGGTGGTTCACAAATTTTCACACAAAAAGGGATTGTATAACGGATGTAGCAGGGGGCTTTCTCTTTTTCGATTACGAACCTCCTGGTTTCCCGAAAGCAAAGAAAAAAAAACAAAACTCACAGACGACAGATTTTCCCGTGCGGAATTATCATAAACTTTGACAGCTTCAACCGCGACGAGGAATGAAAGATGAAATAAGATCTTGGCCAACGCTGCTTTATTGACTCTGCCAGTGACAGCAGGTCTTCATCAAAGCTTTCCAAATTAAACGAATTAGATGTTCGGCAAACATTGCTGATGGTCATAATGGCGCGCCACCGCCATGTAACCGATGCTTAGTCGCTTTTTCTTGTTTTAGCGATGGATAAAATGTGAACTCTATTCTACCGTCGAAAAATTCCCTCACTGAACTATTAACCCTAACTCATAGTTACATTAATAATGCAAGAGGCGGTAAAGTTTCTTCTCTTTTTCGTTCTGGAAGGCACTCCCGCAAAATTGGCAATCCGACGTTGATTTGATGGTAGCACTTAGAATAATCTTAACGAACGACACTGAAGTTAAAAACAACATCCATCTCAGCCAAGTCGATTGCGTTGAATAAAACATTCACCGCCAATCAAGCGCCGAAATCGGTGGAAATGGGTCAGGTCGTTCTTGTAATGGCGGTGTGGTGATGATTGTTTTACGACTTCACGGGACAAAATTGTTCCGGGCATGATAAACAGGTGAAGAGGTTGTAAAAAAAAAATGCTTCCCGCATGGGAATGTTCTGTACAGTAATTACAAAACGTACATAAAATCTACTAAACGGCACACTTTATTACACTGCTGTGCATTTGTTTATTGTGCGGACAAATTTTATGATGTAGTTTTTGTCTTCTATAAAGCATGTGTTTATGAGTTGGATTTTACATTTTTATACATATTTCTGAACATAATATCATAATCATTATTTTCGAGCATCAAGCATGTTTAGAGCCCTTATTCAACCCTGTAGCAGCGCTTATACATTAATGTACTAAGTATTTAATTTTATCGAATGCTCAAAAGCACTTTTAAAGGGAAATCCCAATCACTCTAAAGAATACTACAGATCTTTTTTAGAAAAAAAACAGAACAGATTCTTGAGAACAAAACAAACAGAAATTCGCTCAAGCGAGAAAGAACGCTTTTTTGAGCTCTTAAAGATTTCGCAAACACTATATCGGGGATTCCAAGCTTTTTCAATCATCCAGGTTTTGGTTTAACCTTAAATTTATTCTTCCCCCAAAAAGTTTGAGTTTAAGGAAGGATCATACTTGCTGATCAATAGTTTTACACTATTTTATACTATAAATATTATTTATTTAATATATCAGTCATACCAGCCATCAGGCAGATTCTGTCAAGAATTTTTCAGTTATTGTGGATTTTTGTTTGGAATTTATTTAGTCTAATCGTTTTATTTTAATTAAAAAAAAACACCTTGTAAAAACACATTTAGGATCGCAACAAATACCAGATAACTGGCTTGTACTATTTGCCAAAAAAAAACAACATCCCTTTCAGCAGGAAATCTTCTACTCTCGGCCGCAATGTTTCATCACACCCAGCAAGCGCGCAAAAACCGTGTAATTTCGAGTTGTGCAAATTGTAAAGCTTCCCAAAACAAAAACATAAAACCTTCACCAGGGATCAAAACAATACATAACAACAACAAAAAAACGTCCCTAAATAAAACAACCCTAGCACCACAGGGAATCCGGTTCACGCTCCGGTCTTTCTTCCATCGGCCAACTTGTTCCGTGTGACCTTCCGTGTGCGGAGATACGAAAAAGGCGGTACCACTCCCACTCACCAAAAAAAAACCGATCAAAAATAATGAAACACTGCACCCGAACCCAAACAACCATTTTCACGGCATTTTCAATGGCTAATTTGGAGGAAACGAAATTGCAAACGAACGGCGAGATTCACCCAGCCCTGTCATCGGTCGGTGTGGTGTGCGCACGTTACATCATGTCAAGCGCAAAGCGAAGGAGAGCTGAAGCTTTTGTTCGAGCCAACAAAACCCCACCGACATAATACAACAATACTAATTCAGTCTTTCCGTGCGCTAAGCAGCCGAAGGAAAGTGAGAAAGTGTGGGAGTTTGTGATCGGTTTGCTGCTGCTGCCGGGCCAGGACAGGACCGGAATGACGGATTTGCAGATGCGTCCGGCGCGGGTAAATAAAGGCACATTTTCACGTGCGAAATGAGAAGCTTGCGCTGCCATAACCGCACCGCTTCGGTCCGTCATCGTTGTGTGCTTTTCCGATTTTCCTCCCCGGGCAAGGGCCCGGGCGCGCTCTTTACGCTCCATTGTGCAGCCGTGCAGCTCTGCATTCTGATCGCGATCTGCGCCCGGGGGAGCTCGGGAAGCACTTTCTTCGCCCTTATGCGACCGGCTCCGGCCTTACGCAATCACGAGAAATTGTGCTCGCGCGCGCTCGGTGGGCGAAATCACGTGGGAAAAACTGCATGACAACCGCGAACAGAAGAAAAAAAAACAACCGTACACCCGCCTTAAATATATTGTGCTATCTTTCAATCAACAGTGAAATGGAAATGTTACGATTGGGATCTACATTATCACACCCACGCGTGCGCTCTCCGGGAGCTTTTCTTTCAGCAGCACTTCCCCAAAGGCTCTTCGTTTTTTTTTTGTTTTTCGCCTACAAATATTTTGCCGGAAGACGATTGGGCGGCTCGAATGAACCAGAAATGTTGCTGCACCGGCAGGGTAACCTATCCCGGCTCGGCACACCTCATCCCTTTCACACCTTTAATCAAACAACTATTTTGCATTTTGCCGCTCCCACCCCGCGCCGGCGATGGTTTTTGTTCCGTTTTCCTCTTTTTTAAATTACCGGCCTCCTTCAGGCCCTTGTAAACACACGCAGACACCAGGAAGAAGAAGTGTTTAATACCTCCTCCCCGCCCGGTTGTTTTTCCTTTTGCGAGCGGTTCGGGCTGGTGTTGGCACCCGAGTTTTCCATCCGACCACCCATCACCAGATGAGTGGGTGGGTAGTTGGAGCGTGCGTGAAAACTGCGTTCCTTTCCATTTCATTCGTGGCTTTACTGGCTGGTGGTTTGTTTCGTTATTGCTGCTACGGTGGGGCGAAACAATCCACGGTACACAGTTTTTGTGTAAGGTCCGCATGTTTTGCCATCATTTCCTACCCGTGTCGTCCGTTTAATTGGTGCCTTCCGTTACGGCCAGGTATTGTATATGCGTGTGTGTGTGTCTGGCAGAGAAGGGCCGGCAAGTACAACAACGCAAGAGCCCACGATGCGTTCAATTAGCGCTCACTCCTCCTGCCCTTGCGTCCATCTTACTTTCGATTGAGGAAAAACGCTTCATTTACATTTGACCATTAGTCGCTGGCTGGGTTATGATTAATGGCGGCACGAATTTGATTGTTTTTTTTTAGCTTCGTTTGCTTGCATTTTGCCTGATTTTTGGGAGCTTTCTAAGCACTTTCTTTTGACGTTTGAAGAACGTCTTATTGCACACTTTTTTATGCGGCAGTTTATGGTCTTAGATATATGTTCACACTTTAAATGGCACAATAACATTTTAGTTTAAGAGGAATTTTGAAATAAATTTCTAATTACTATAGAGTGCAAGTGCAATATAGTTTTGGCGAACTGACAGTTCCTGTATCCTGAAGAGAAAGAGAGAGAGAGAGAGAGAGAGAGAGAGAGAGAGCTATCATAAACGCCATCTAGAGGCAATATGTTAAACTCATACTCGCTTTCGACAATATTTCATTATTAAATGCGGTTAAACTGATTTTATTTTAATCTGAAGCTTGTTACATTTGTAAACCGATTAGATAATACTGTTAACAGTCAAACACAAATTAAAAAATGAATAATAGTTAGTTTTGATTAGGTCTTCCGAAATTAGAAATTTCGAGGTTTTTGGGCGAAATATGTCGGCTTGTTCTGTATGTTCTTTATTGTTTCTAAATATTTGTTCATTTTATATTATGTTGTATACCTGTTTGGGAGATTTCGTACTTATACCTCTCATTCCCTCATATTCAAAGGCACACCTGACCTCTTCGACTCAAACAGTAAAGAATAATACTACATTTAATGTGTCTAGGACAATAAACATCAAAATCGTATTAACAAAAATTATTTTTGCTATATTTCCATTCTTGGTTCACTAATCTGATTATGTAGACACTACAGCAGGTGATATTAAAATTATCTCGGCGCACACACATCATCGCTACCCAACCCATACACTGCAATCTTAATCGCAAAATCTAGAAGCTAAACACGTAACAAAGCTAGGCGCTCGTTTCTCGGTGTTGAGTGGTAGGTCTTCTTTCATAATAACATTCCACTCGTTACCGAGATGCTTCCAAGTGCGCTAAACAATGCACAAACCAGCCCGCTGATTTCGGAAGATTTAATACTTACGGAAGTGTAACACTTACTCCTTTCTCAGAACACTCAGCGATATCCACCTGTTATTCTCGGTAGTTCCGTTTTTTTTGCGCATTCACTTCCTTCCCCTCAATTTCTCTCTAGCTCGTTGTATCAAACTGTGAAAATCTCGAGCCCGAGATCGGTTTGATAACTGCGCTAACGAAGAAACTGCCGCGGATGATCTCAGCACCCCGGTACCGCGCATTAGATGGCAGTGATTTGTGATCGCGATGACGCCGGCGCTGGCCCCGGCGAGAGCAACTCTGCCCCATGCTGCACAAAACTGACGGAATTTACGCCCTCCGACAGAAATGTGCGGGCGAGCTAATGAAGACGCCCGTGAGAAGAATGCGACCAGACGCTCTCACCGCAGCACGGTTTCCCCACGAAGCAAAGCAGCAGTATCGTCGTGGATTAAAACAATAGAAACGAACAGCACAGTTGGCCGGACGATCCACACAATCGTCGCTAACCGAAACTCACACCACATCCTCGCGGATGAGCCCGGCAGCATCAGCGGCAGACGAAATGCAAACCCCCGGTGTCTAAGTATCATTTCGCTTCCCGCGCGACATAATTGCCGCGTTTAGGGCGAACCGAGACAATGTTGGACCCATTCGCTGATTGTGTGATTGTTTTATTTGCCTTTCTTTTCCGTCGACGGTGCGCTGATGGCAATGTGAAAAAACATGTTTCGTTTCTTCTTTTTTTTCTCCCAGTTGACTCCCTCGCGCCGTGACACGACGGTGCTTTCTTCGCGCACCGTGATTCGCAACCATGCACGTGTGATTCGCCAAACAGCGGCTGGCACTTTTTTTTGTTGTTGTTTTTTTCGCGGGTCCCTTTGCGAAAAGAAGGAAAGCCGCCAACCGATGTTATCGGTTCACCAGGTTACGTTTGCGAATGGTGAATGCGAAGACGTACCGGTTCGGGTGGCACCGCTGCTGCCGCTCCGTGACTAATTGATCGTTGACAGCTGCATAATGTCATATTTGCCTGACGGTTGACGTTTATCATCTGTGTTTTTCGCTTTGATTGGTGGTGATACTGGTGGATAATTATGAGTCGCACGGTGAAGCGGAAGCATTAGTGTTGCTCGAGATTATGCGCTAGCTGAGCATTTGCAATCGGAGCAAGAGTAAGAACTTCCTGGTGTTGAGTGGCGAGTGTTCGTTGATGTGCGTCCGAAGAATGGTACGATGCTTTTTTGAAGATTAAGTAACAGAAGATGATGGGAAAATCCTGATGGTGTTGCACAGGAGAGCGAGGAAATTCTACGAAAGAAGCCGTGCG
>JXXA01005772.1:0-87076 GCA_000956255.1 Anopheles punctulatus | reverse complement strand
ATTAGGTAACTGCACAACTGTATCAGTAAAAGATCGGTAAAAAAGACCTCTGTTCACATAGATCGTCCATTGCGCACTCAGAAAAACTGACTTAAGTAAACGGAATAAAACTACTTCTCGCGTGGACATAAGAAGCATATTCATCATTACATTCAGCGACGAATCAGAATGAAGCGGCTAGTGAAACCGAATTCTATAAAACATACAGCCATTCGATATGTGTCAGCGTTACGACGCCTGTTATGCCCGCGAAGCTCTCATGAGCTCGTAATGGTTTATGACGTTGATAGCAGTCATAGTCTATGAAAAATGTCTACAAGCAACAATTGCGGAATGTAGCATGCCAATTAAAAATGCATAATTCAACCAAAACTCTTTAATTTAAAAAAATAACCTCTTTGATAAGGCTAATCTTCTTATGTCAGCATGAGGTTCAGAAGTGTCTCTCTGTTGATAATTACTGCATCAACATTTGGCTACAAGTGTTTTTAATGTGTTTAACTAACAGCAAATGAGCGCGATACGGTATGCAATTCAAGAATTGAACACGTGTGACCACTATCAAAATAACAAATTCCGGTATCAAAGACTACCATAATCGTGTATTACATTGAAAAAGATGTGCCGTATTTGAAGGTTAGTGTTAAGAGTTTTGTTTTTGTAAAGATTTCGACATGTTACGTGACCTTCTTCAAATACGGTTGATGAGTCATGGGATCACTGGGCTTTAGGTTCAAATTCATTTAACTAAGAATGCGAGTGTTAGCGACTGTTCCTTCAACACAATGTGGTACGTGATTGTTAATTGGTAGATTGATGAGATTTATATAGGCACACATCGGGAGCAATGTTCCGTTAATCAGAAGAGCAATAGTAAAGGAAAACATATATGTCTATCAGGTAGGAAATATGGTATAAGTTTAGACGAAGCGGAGGTATGGGTTTATACCATCGCAGTCACTCGTGTTTGTGCTAGGTAAGGAGAAGAAATCCGTTTTCAAAATAATTCACTCGAAATGATAAATTGAATTAAACGTAATGACGCTAACCTAATGGCGTACAATCTTTAGCAGGTTCATTCAATTCTAAAAAATAGCTTTTCATTCCTAGCAATTTATAATAAACTAATCGTTTTCTCGATCACATGAAACCGCCTACTCGTTCATGAGGCAGGGCACGGATTTATTTTGTTAATTTTTTTTTATTAATTACAGTTTATCCATACACGAATGCGATTGATTTACGGGCGTAATCAGACTAAAAGGTTAAACGAGACAAACCCAACCGGTGATTGGCTTGTTTTATTTTGACACATTTCTAAACGCATGTTTCAGAATGATCAACTATAAGTGACTCAGCACACGTTAGATGATTGGCCGGCGAAGGGTAGCAGAGCGTTAAAACAAAGTAAGGAGTGGTTTGGTTGGAAAGAAAGCAATCCTGCGGTTTCATTTACTGCTGGTGGAATAGAAGGATGACAGGTTTGTTAAATTCGGTGGCCAACAAACTGTCGGCGATAAGATCGCGTTCAACGGCACACTTGTTTATTTCTCTCCCTGAGGTTCCACTGTACAGCAACGCCTTCGGCAACGCTTCGGTGTGAAAGTTGAAAATGTAATCCTTAACGATGTGTCCTTAAACCTTACCCGATGGTATGGAGTGGTGTGTTAGTGGCGCGAAACTGATTGACAGCCCTGCACTGCCCGTAAGCGAGCAGGCAGTTAAAAGCCACTAATGGGTTACCACCCTCCGATTTGCATCTATTAATTGGATAATATCCAATGATTGCGATCATTATCGAATGGTGTCTGAATGGGGACCATTTACACTAGCGTGGTCAAGAATGTGACGGGGCTACATTTACCGTTCAATAACGCAAAAAAAACGCTTTACGCAAAACCACATGAACACAGCCGTTTTTGGACTTTTTTCCCTTTACCAAAGTAATTTATTTAATGAGAATTCATGATATAGTTATGATTTTATTTCCCACACATGTTATTTCCTTTTCTTGTTGTGTACTTTTGGGAAAATACGTGTTCTAATTCATTGTATGCTTTTCAAAAGGCGAAAAAGGTTAGTGTGAATAACAAAAATTATATTTTAATAGTAAATAATGAGTAATACTCATACCACCAGTACAGCATAGGTAGTTCTTATTTCCATGGTTATTATTATTATCATTGTTATTTTACAATTATGTGCTGAGTAAACCAGGATAGTTTTATCGTACAGTGGATTTGTGTGGCTTCTGTTGCTGACATATAGATAATCATGGAGCTTCTAACGAGTAATCGAATAATCCTTTCACTGTTTTGAAGGTAGAGTGGCGAACAGAACTCAACGGTTAATGGCCGTGAAGGAATAAAACAATGGAAGAAATCGAAGAACGTCCTACGCATATCTGATAGATCCTGACTGGAAGTGAACTAGCTGTGGAGCACTTCGTCGCCTCCCGTCACCAGCTTCGCATATTAGAGCCACTTCGGTTTTCGTACAACAACGTCATTCAACGAACCATAACTAACACAAAATGGACCGGTTCCTGGAACATGTTGGCTAGTGCTGAAGGTACTGCTGCTTTTGTCACCGGAGAATGTCTTTGCGCCTCGCACAGGACAATGAGCTAACGTAGCGAAATCAAAGCTTAGTCTAGCGTAAATCGCTGTCGCTTCGGGAGAATTGTAAGAAGCAGACGACGCTTCAATGCACGGATCCTTTGGGAAGCGTACGTGCTAGTATCCGATGGGTGGTTCTGGGCTTCCTAACACCGTCGCACGGTCCCAACTTCATGCTTCAAATCATCTTCTTGCCTATGGCCATCGCCAGGCAGCTTATTCTCGATAATCCTGGTGCCGATGCTCGATCGAATAAGGCTCCATCTGGGGACCAGAAGGCCATATCGGTGGCAGTGAAGAGTGCAAGCAGAATCGAATGAAAGGCGCAAAGTCAGAATTCCTGCAGATAAAATCGAAATGTCAAATACAATCAGTGAAATTGAGAGGAAACCCCATAAAAGCCATTTTCTGTAACAGGAAAACTGAGGGAGGAAAAGTCTATGCGTGAAAGCAAACAAAAATGCTGTTGCTGGAACAGGCAAAAAGTGAAGGTATAGGAGATTTTCGGGCGCATAACTGGTTGGATGAATGGAAAATGGTTATTAAGGAAGCTGCTGATGGCTTCACCGGTTGATTGGGAGTTGTGCTAGGTTAAAACTTCGCAAGCACCAAAGAAGGTCAGAACGTGACATCGGACATTGGAGCCATTTCCGTTTGAAAGTGAACATAATTTCTGTGGGCTCTTTAAGGTTCGGTAAGGACCTAATTTGGAGATTGATTTCGTGATTGAAGCGCAAGTAGCTGAACCATCGTGATCAAACATCGTGAACTTTATGCAAGGCTCTTCAAAAAACACCTTATAAACACCATCACCGTAGCTGGCCCTTTTTCCGTGAAAAGATCCGTACGGATGGAAAACGCGTTTGATGACTTTGAGCTGTAAGATATCTTCAAGATTGATTCTGTCCTAGAATCTTTTCGCATCGGAGATTCAATGCGATTGTCGAAATTGGTTGGAATTAATTCTGTGACAATGTTAGCTCAACGATGGAAAAGTTTAAAATAGTAGCTTAATTTTAGTGATAGCAGAATTAGTGAAAGTAACAGAAAGTAAACAGAATTTGTGAGGCGTTTGTTGATTTACATCTTTTCTAGTTATCATTCACCCGTTAATAAGATTAATTATCGCAACTATTTGA
Organism: Anopheles punctulatus; assembly: GCA_000956255.1. Lineage (NCBI taxonomy): Eukaryota > Metazoa > Arthropoda > Insecta > Diptera > Culicidae > Anopheles > Anopheles punctulatus. The sequence continues at coordinate 83,319 of JXXA01005772.1, read as the reverse complement.
TTGGCTCGAATGAAAAATGTGAGGTTTGATAACAAAAATCGCGTTATGAAAAACAATCAGGTATGCTTTATGTAAATAATTGAAATTGTATAACCTAAAAATATCATATAGCATAAATGGGGGAAATTTTTGATTAAATATTTCATTTCCAATACCGATGGATGTTGAATAGAAAACTGAACTAAAAGTATTTTTTTAGTTTGTGAAAAATTCAACATTGGTGAAAAATGATAGACTTAAAGAAAATAATCATTACGTCTCATTCATCTTATTCTCCCACTAAAGGACCGCGCGAAGATAAAGGAGCTTCGGAGTGGAGTCAAATTACTTTTGCTCAATATCCTGTCGTTTACAGTCGATCGGGTGTAGAGAGCGTAGGGATTATGTAGGTAGAAGGAACGCAAGTCTGGTTTTAAGTCTTTCGATGTACCATGGACTCTTCATTGATCTCAATCTTTTAACGGAGGCTCCCAAATTGCTGACAATAAAACCCACCTTCCGTTTTACGACCCACGATGAACCTTGTTTTAAAATTTTCTTCCGCTTTAAAAAAGAGTATTAGACAACTTTTGTCGTTTTCTTTTGGTAAAGAAATAGAAGCGATATGAACAAATTGTGTACGACGCCGTTGTCCGACAAGTACGCTCTTTCGGTGTTTAGATATAATTTTTGGATCTTCGTTAGACAAAAATTTATATCGCATCACCTTTAAAGAAGCAACATATTGCAGACAGCACAAATTGAATTGTATAAAATTTACATGTATGACATTTTTGAGTACATTTTGCTTTTTCGCTTTTTTTTGAGTACATTTTGCTTATTAATCTTATCTTATAAAAATAATTGAAAACACAGACTACTAGCATGCAAATTTGTTGCCTGTTTTTGGGTTGATAATGATATAACATCGTCTTAGTTAGTAAAAATTTACCTGTATTTTGGTATTTTACAAAAATGTATCATTTATTTTTAAAATTCTTCTAAATTCTAACTCTAAACATAGAAATGTTTAGAACCTGCCCTAGAAAGAGTCGTACAAAACAAATGGCAACGCCATATGATTCAAAATATGTTTGTCGTTAAGCGAGATAATTTTACTCCAAAGCGAAAATGATCAAATTGTATTCTTTCGTAGTAAAATTCTACCAATTTAGTTTATACAACTTTACTCCATGTGGACATAGTTTCACATGCCAAAAAAGGGCTATTATAAATCTGATTTGTTCAAGGAATAGCCAATCAGTTTATTGCGACATACTACCCACGATGTGTTTAAGTAGTATGATTGTTTGTTTGGATTTAAATTATGCGACTAACACCGAAAAGCAATAATCAGTTTTAATTAAGTTTGTTGTTATGTACGGAATCTTATTCAACGGTATATGATTGAAAACATATTTTTAAATATTTTAGTATAATGTGGATCAATGGGTACTAGTTTGTTAAGTTACTCACCTATGGTTACGAGTTCCTTCAGCACGTTTTACCATACGACTGTAGGATGATTGTTCTGACCGGCGCACCGAATTTTCCCGTGCCGCTACTGCACTACGCAAAGGTATCACATGGCCTATCTGCTATTGGATGAAATGATCAACTCAGCAAGACACGCTTCGAAGAAAGATTCATCATTCTGCACTAAAAGGATGGAAAAAAGAAGCAAACACAAACTTGACACGCTTCGACCGCCGACATGTGGAGAGTGTTTCGAAATTTTTGATCTCACGAACGAAGTGCTCTGTACATTTGGGCCGCTTGCCACCGTGAAGTCGTGTTCAGAACCGGAAACTCCATCCGAAATCATCCCCAGCCGGGTGGCGCTCCGCATTCGCTTCAGTTGTTGTTTACAATCGACTGCTTCGGACTGCTGCTAGCGCCGTCGTTTCCCTTTCCTCGATTGCAAAACCTGTGAATGCATTCCCTGTCGCGTTAAATATGGAAGTGTGCATGCATACGCTACTCCAGCAGTTTTGAAATGTTCGAATTTTGCCGATCCACCGGGCATTCAAGGCAAACGGACACCATAAACATCCGTCGATCTGCATGCATGGGGACAGCATAACTCATCTACGTGGTTGTTGTGGTCATGTGTCGAACCTTTGAAATTTTGAACTTTGCTTCTCTGCTCGTGAAGCGTTGAGCAAAGCAAAAGCAAGGAGCTAACGGCTGGAAATTATGATCTACTTTAGATGGACCGGCCACATACCGAACGTTGCCTACCATATCAACATCAAAGACATAAACTTGTCGTACTATTATGATTGTCCCTGGGTACTCACTTTTTATGCTTTGACCTCATTCCATTGTCGTCCCGTAAGCAGTAGGTATAGCTATATCTAACTATGGAAAAGAAACTTCCTGTTCTTTAGTTAAAACAAGCAAATAACAGCAAATTAAAGTAATTACCATTGCTCTAGAATATTGCCAATGGAATAATAATGTTATTTTCCACGTTATGTATTGAACGTTTCCACGTTTTCAATTTGAATACGATTCTTCGAGATTCCTGTTAGGTGATACATATCGGATGGAATATTATTGAAATTGATATTTGAAAGCAATCTTTATCTTTTATCATTGGGATTCCTACACTTTATTAATCGTTAGTTTTATGCTGCTAATACATTATATATTTGGTTATTCCAATGGGACTCTTAAAAAAATAATCATTGAACACATTTATATCCTAGTAATATGATGCTGTATACGATGAGCACTGGGCAAACAAACATCCTAGCCGTAGTCGAGTTATTGGAAAGAAAATGTAAAATATCTAGCAGTAATTTTAGATGAACGATTGATCTAAACGCTACTAGAGCCTCAAGATCGAAATTTGATGCTCCTACATAAATGTTGCTTCATTAGTCTATACGGCCTGTAGCGGTGGTACTATATGCATTCCCGAAATGGGATAGTAGTGTCAAAACACATTTACAAAAGATGCAAATATTTAACAATAAATTAATTAACCAGGTATTAAATTTGTTTCCTAATCACTTCACATGTACATGCTAGAACAAAATTGCGAAGAAAAATCAATTACGCTGGAGTCCTGTTGGAATTATGCAAATTTAATTGCGAAACTGTTCACTACAGGCATGTAAATTATTTATACTGGGTTAAGTTAGGTTGTAGTATAGTGATAGTTTATTTTCCTCTACTCAATGCGACCAGGGCTTATAAACACGAAATATGTTCATAATTACCAAATAACTTCACTCTGTAAACTATTGTTTAGATGACCAGCTAAGTCCGGAACCAACTAATCACCCAACTAATAATCAAACTGAATCACAATGTTTTTATTAATAACTATAAAATAGAAAAATCGTTAAATATATTGGCAGAATTTGCTTAGCAAATATTAATATTATTTCAATAAAATGCTATAATCTAACAAATCTTACAATGTAGAAGAAATAATTTGTGTATTACTTATAATCCTAATACATATATAGGATATATATGAGGACATAATCCTAATAAATCAAAATTACACTCACCACTATATTTTTAAAATAACATGACAAAAATAAATTACTAATAAATTTAATAATAAAGAAAAACAATAAAATAGCTCAAATAAGCTTTTTTTATAAACATATTCATATAAAATTTATATATTTTTATGAAATATTGCTTTACATAATCATAATACGATTCTCGACCAGTATATAAAGTAAATCAATTTGGTCGATATTGTACAGTCGAAAAATTGAGGAGTGAAAAAATATAGTTATAGATTGGAAACAGTTCGTTTATTCTGTTAAACTTGGCTTGCTTGATTCATCTTAAACATAACACAAAAAAGAAAAATAAAACGCTCATCCCTACTTAAGAAGGTTTCCAAGCATTTCAAATTGTTACCCACGCGTAAAGGGTTAAATTAATTTACACTTACTGTAAGGTGTGTCTGAAAGCGAGGTTTCGGCAAGAGAAATGAAAATAAAATTTCATGGCCACTGACGTTGGTCTTAACGTTTGCCGTCTTTTGGAACTGTTTTCCCATCTCTCTATTCTCATTGCTCTTGCCGGTCGACGGCGTTTATTGTTTGGATCCAGAATAATAGGGGGAAAAGGTGGCTGGTTTATATTTCCGTAGCATTTTCTAAGCTTATTATGTTTTACTCACGCTGGTGTTGGCGCTCACTTGGCTTCTGTGGTTCTGCGGTGAATGTTTTGCTTTGGACTTAATTTGTCATAAATTTAATTGCTTCATTTCATTTTCGTGGGAGACAAAAAGGAGGTAGGGAATCAACGTTTTCGATTTAATTGTTTGAAAAGAAAATTGTTCATTCCACACCTGGCAAGTGAATCCATACAGGTTTATCATCAATAAAGATTTGATTGGCCAAGAATAATACATTTTATATATTTACTATGCAGTAGTGTCAACGTCATTTGCTTAGTGACCACTACAATGTTTTGGAAAATATACAAATTTTCTCTTTCTTATATTATCTTCCTAAATGATAGCAGCTTGTTTAACCTAAAACTAATTAGTCGTGTGGCTGGACTGTTTATGTTCTAAATGATTCATTGAAAATAATAACGATAGCAGGATTGTAGTGTGATCGAAACGCATTTGAGTGGCAAGATAAAACATATCGTTGTTCCCTTGCATATTACAGGTTAAAAAAGATGGTCTATTGTTAATCCATAGGCGCATATTAACACTGCTAATTCCCTACTACACAACACTAAGCTTGATCGATTTTATCCATTTCGGGAAAGCTAAGCTTCCAAACAATAGAAACCAATTTAGCAACAGCTTCAAAAAGCTAAGTAATACAAAAATGGCCACTTTTTCCGATGTTGACCTTTGTGTTTGACCAGAGAACCGTAACCAAATTGCGTAACCGCTTTTCATATCCAGCTTTACCCGTTCCTCTTTTTCGATTCGCTTTGACTCGGAGTTCAGTACCAACTGTAAACTTGTCATGTTTCCAGCGCCACAATAGAAACCTCAAACATCGGCAAAAAAGCGAAGCTTACCGAGTTAGCGGCATTGTAGTGATTTTTGGTTCAGCGGACGCGGCCATGGTAATGATGGACTTTTGATCTCGAGACCAAATTTAGTTTTGCCTCAACTGCAGAGGATAATCATCATTATGGTGACGAAAGCGTAATTAGAATATGAATAATGAACTCGTTAATTTGAAATTTATTCAAACTAACCTTTTGCTTTTACTGCCATTAGTGCATGGTAATCGTTGTTTTCTTTTATATCTCTTGTACCATTTGCAGAACTGTCTGTATAAGAAAGTGTTAAACTTTCGGTCAACAGCAATAAGCGAAAACATTAATTAATCTTCAAAACGCTTTATTCGGAAGCTTTTTCGAACCAGCCGGCATATTAAGATTAACCGCCCGGACGATGTATTGGTGGTTATTGCTTTATATTAGGCAAAATGTACTACTATTTTAGACAAGAAAATGTACCATAGTGCATTAAGCGGTAGTTGACTTCTGAGTCTTCTACTAACTGATCTATTAACTAACTGAACTTGCCTTGCTTTGGAGTTAGTTGCATAATTAATTTGAAACTATTTTTTTTTTTCAACATTACGATTCAACGCACTGATGCGTGAAAAATCTTTAAAAACACCATGAGACAGTCACTTTAAAGGTAGAATGCAGAATAACTCCACAGTGTACAGAATTTCCCGAGCTGGTCATGCCCTCGGGACAGTTTCAAATGATCTAGATAATATGGTTTTACTCGCGTGGACTGCAATGAGCATGCTATTTTCGAGTGCCCAGTTAGCCGTATGGCTCACTTGTATCTCAGCATGCTGTGCACCGTGGAATTCTCGTCCTCTCCCGTTTACGCTTTTATGCGATCATGTTTCAATTGATAAAAATCTCAACCCTTGTCTAGTGGAAACATAACCTGTACAACTATGTAGTCGATGTGTCAATATTTGTTTTTTTCTGCATTGAACCACGAGGGTTGGTGTTCCAATAACTCTGGCATAAAAAAAACAAAAAACAATCTAACTAACCAGGAATGAGGAGATAAAACAAACGACCATAATTGTCAATTAGTACTGACTGCAAATTCTCGTGGCTCCGTAGCGAATAGCATCCTGGGACTTTGGTTAAGCTCGATAACACATGTATGTGCAGTTATAATAAGTAGTGAGAGTAGCCATGAAAATTTCTTCATTAATTTTTTTCATTTTATTTCACCTGTATTGTCGTTCAAGAATCATCATACGAACCAAAGATATTCCGGATATCCAGCAGGTACTGTTCGCGGTGCTTGATTTGTAACAACAAATGGTTTGAATGATCAGAAAAATGTCCGATTACTTGTAAGACTCCAATTACACGGCATCGGAACGCGCGATTGAGCAGATGATAATGTCAAACATGAAACATGGTACGCGGTCTTCGTTAGCATCGACTGGATATCTATGACCCTCGCTTGACTGTGGTACGGGATGATGAATCTTCAGATTAATTCTGCAGCCAACTGATACGGCAAAGTAACGAATCGCTTGCATCAATCTCTCCGGCACGAGAATATCGACAAATGATGAACCATCAGAGCATTGAGGATGGGAGAGACATGATTTTACTTATTTTGTTGCTGCAGATAATGAAACTTTTCCTCGTCAAACAACGGATCATCAGGTGAGTGCCCGTTTATCGATTCGTGAAAAGTTTTCTGCCCGTTCGGCAGGCAGCTCATTTCGCAGACTCATCGGACAAACTTATCGATCGGGGTATGTCTAACTAGATATTATGTTGAGATGCTGGTCAGGAAACCGATCGATTATGAACGTGACGTTCGTGAGCTAGTTACGTGTGACTATCGAACGGACTATGCCCTGCAAAACACAAGGCATAATTTAGCAAAGCTTAATGAATCTGTCTCCGTTTGTTGTTTCTGTTGATATTTTTGCAGTGCTTAAAGTATCTGACAACTTTTTCTTTCTGAATGAATACTACATTTTCATTGTGTTTAAATCTACGTTTTCTATTGTCACGTGCTGCGTATATTGTAATGTATGAGATGAGTAGTAATTAAATTTTCTGTTTAAAATCTTGATTCTTGAGAAATCTTGAGAAACCTGGCTTAAATCTAAATCTCATATTTTTGGCAGACGATTCAACTGTACTGTAGTTTTCAAATGTTTTGTTTTTTGTTCTTACACAGAGACTTAATGAATGAGTATAACTATTACCAGCAAACTGTGTGCCTTATAGAGGACGTGTTATCCAGATTAACAGTTTCTTAAATTAATTTCCGCGCCACTGTGGTTCGATCGAGAATCAAGACCCAAAAATAGCAAATGTGTGGTAAAGAAATTTTAAATTTCAAATTCATCACCGTTATTCAACACCGCCGGCGAACACCACGGGCGTTAGCGTTCGTGTCGAGGTGTAACGGACAAGCGTTTTGTTTGTTTTGTGCGTATTGCGCTAGCTCGCTCCGGGCAAGCATTAGGTCATTATCATCGAAATGTGTATTTTGAGTTGTGTTTGACGTTTTCCGACTATTCTTCAAACCCCAAATAGAGGATTATGCGCATCTATACCTGTCTCTTTCGTTTCCATCGGGAGATAATCCACCATGTGAATATTGCTGCATGCAGAGGTAAACTGGTTACGCCTAACATCAAATGCACACCAGGGGTACGCTGTTGTACTGGACAAAATTTTAGTTATCTGGTGTTGGTTATGACTACAAATACATTTAAGTAATCAAATACATTTTCACGTATTCCCATTCAGAGCCCAATGATGAAGAAGATTTCATTAAAAACCTAGCGAACATTTGAAATAAAACCTACGTTATTCGAGGGTGGATCGAGAAATAAGGTTCCTATCAATTTTACAACTAGACAACATTGTTTATTCTCATAGAAATTTACATGAGGAAATTCTGCTTTATTTTTTGGAGAGAGAGAGAACAACGAGAGAGAGAACAGATATACATAGCACTGTTGCTTGATTTCGCCTCGCACTTTCCTGAGCGGTTAGAGCTATTTTAGAACCTTACTTATGGATCAACGCACCTTGTAACGTATTTGAAGTTACATTTCATAATTTATTTATTATCACTCATTGGGACATTTTCAGGTTCAGAATTAGATACAGTCTAATTATCATTATTATAAAACGACCGAGAAAAATTTAACTGGTTTTATTTGGATGACTTTGTAATGTATCAAGAACTTTGGCCATTATTTGAACTCCCACTGTCTGATTTTTGTACCTCAATGTTGTGCACTGTGTGAAAAGTAAACCAAAACGGTCACACCTAAGACCATCGTTGATCATCTTCCCCCCTTGGGAAGTACCTAATCCGCTTGTTGGAAAACTACAAGCTGCTTCAAATGCTTCGCAGAAATAGAACAAAACGGCTAAAAATCTACCATTTGTTATTCCATGGCTTCGTTTATTTACCGGAATGCCATTGTTCCTTGATGGGCAGCTTCAAGTTTTGATGAATGTTTCGACTGCAATGTTGTTGAAACGTAGCCAATGATGGTCAAACGTCGGTCACAGCACTTGTTGCTGACCCTGGGTGGCCCAGGTTTGTTTGTAACTAGTAAAATAAATAACACCATTAACGGCACCACCTGCTCGAGAGTCCTCCAAAATACTGTGGCGCAGCCAGTGCGACAAAGCAGCCGCATATTATGCGTCGCTCTTTGAACAATCTGTTCGTTTTCTTGGTGTATGATAACAAAACCTGTTGTGTTTGGTGCATCGTTTCCGGTTTCTCAGTAAAATTCGCTCTAGACTGGAAGGGTGTTGTTGTGCTGGTTTCTAATCCCTAATTTACGACCAGCGACGGCGTGTACCGGGTCATGCGATGGGTGCATTTATTTTCGTCACGCGGACGCATCTCTGACGCATCTTTGCCAAATCAGTTTCTTAGCTTAGCTTATTTCTCACAGAGCACGCCTACATAGTCGGACGGACCATTTGTATAACCATTTGTATAGCGAATTATTTATTGGGCTACATGGTGACGATGTTTACGTTCGCTTAGTTCGTCGACTGTTTCGTCGATGTTCGACATGTTATTGTGTATGTTCGGGAATAAATTTTCACACTTTCGAGAACAACGTAACGATAAAAATCATGAGTTATGAAAAACAAGACTACGATACAGCCTAATGGACGCGTTGGTTGAGTTTTGTGTTTAACATTTGAGCCAACATCAAAACTAATGATCTGCTCAGCTACAAACTTCATTCTACGTTAGTTAATAAACGTACAAAACATTTGTAAACAGTAGTCTTACCAATCAAGTTGATTCAATATTCAAATTATGTGTTTTTTTAGTCGATGCAAATTATTTGTGTATAGAAAAATGTACAACTTGTTTTTATACGTGCATACAAAAAAAATCTTGATAACAAAAATTAATTCGACATATTTGAACTGCGTTTTTTATCTTTCAAAATCCTTTTCGTGAAGAACAATTTTGTGGAAGAAAAAAATATTAATCATCCTTCAAGTACTGCTACCCACCTTTGCCTTACATCTAAATTGCAAGATACATTACGTCACTGTAGTCCGTGCTATTTGCCTGTAGGATTGCTTTCATGCTCTAAGCACACCACAGAAAAGAGAAATATTAAAAATTGCAAACCGTGAACCAACAAGCAACGCAATATTAAAAAGCAAACCAAACAAAACCCTCTATCCGTGACTGAAAAGTGTCACTCTACATAGATTCAAGTGACAAGTAGAAAAGGAAGTGGAATATAACATACATATTCTTCTTTTTTTCTTGTTGTTTACTTCCCGAATCTCACTAGTAGCAAGGGGGAAAAATGCCAGACAAAATAACGTAGAAACATTTGCTCGTCCAGTAATGATTGCAATGCATGGGGAAGTTAAGGCCTGAGGAAAATTAAAATTGCACCCAATTTCGCCCGACTGCTCGACCAGTTTATTGTCATTCGGGTCTATGCTTTCGGTTATTATTTTGTCATGATGCATTTTCTTGCACCACCCTTCCAAGAGAGAGTAACGTTTCCTGGCTTTATTAATGGTTAGAATAAAATCTATCTGGTTACGTACGCTTGGTAGGTTGGTTAATTGGACAAATGTCTGAACATTTGTTTACATTAATATAATAACAGTGGGGTATTGTTTATATTGATAGTAGTAGTGCATTTCGCGTGGAGAAGTTTTGGTGAAAAATAAAGTGCCATCTGGCAGCAGCTGAATATTTTCTCGCCCAAACCATTGTTGTATGTTACCATAGCATACATCACTTGAAATTGTTTAGAAATTGACACATAATTAATTGAAATTGTATCTATTAAAAAACACAATTAACTTTCTGCATTTCCAGGATGCCTTTTGATTATTGACGTTAACTTTTACTGACAAGAATGTTACTAATTAAAAGGACATATTAACGTTAACTTTTGCTGGCGAGAATGTTACTAATTAAAAGAAAATATTGTTGAATATAAATGATTAGTTGTTAAGTAATGATATACAAGATCTTATAACAATATTTGTTGTTAGTAAGATATCATCGCAAACTTTATGTAACATATATTAAACATTTTTATTTGCTTCTTGAAAGTTAAAAAATATACTGTTTTATAACGTATACATTTTTAATCTACTAACTGTGTTCTTTGTTGGTGCAATAAATGTTTTAATAATCATATTCTACTAGATCTAACAGGACCAGATTTGCGAATATTTCAAATTAGTTTCCTTAAACATGTTCGATGTAGTAAATCTTATTACTTCAAAAAGTCTAAACACAAATGAGCATTTTAGCTAACTCAAGTTCCAAATCGTAGTTTAAATAAAAAATCATAACATTAATAACCGTCTTATTCAAAACGTATACATAAACAATAATTTTAAAACCGTCTTACAATGGGTTTTATGGAATGGAAACATCATGGATGATTTGTAATGGTTGCGATATTCGATCTGTGAAATCGTAATTTTTCGCTTTTACTTTATTTATTTGCATAAATTTAGCCGCTCAATTTGACAAACACCCATTTTATCAATATGTTCTTTTATAACCCGCACTATGAGAATTTAGATGTTTAAATTAATGTCCCATCGTACAGACACACGAACGATACCATGATCGATGGATATCATGAGTGTACCAGGTCACAACACGATGCAGTTTTTTTTTGTATTCTTCACCACGGAAACATGTAAACCGCGGCGTACTTTGCACATGCTTGGCTTGAAGGGAGGAAGCGGAAAGGACACAGGGTGCATAATTGACGACCCGGAAGTTGGGTGGAATAAAATGCGAATTTCGTGTGGCACCAGCGTCATAAAACGGTCGCATGCTCAACGAGCCGTACCATTGACGGGTAGGAAGGGTTACAATAATTTTTGCATAAAATTCTCCTCCAATCCTACCTCTGTTAGCTCTAAGCAGTATACATGCGTTGTTGCTACCGTTTTCGGGTCGCATTTTTCGCATAATGCGTTCACCTCGATGTGAAAGGGTCATGTGACCTACCTGGTGGCACATAAAATTACACGAAAAAAAAGAACGCATATTTCCCGAGCGAACAGGTGACGTCATGGTGGCGAAAGAGGAAGTTACACCTCCCGACCTCGAACATGATACCGATCGTCAAACACACGCTCCTTTATAACGGGTCACAAGCAGCGTGCGCAACACCCATTTGCGCTGTTTCATAGCGTTAACCTGGTTTACGTTTTGGGCAATGCATTGAGACGCGACGGGGGTACCGCTTTTTGGTGTCTATTCTCCTTTCGTTGCCTCTTTTGCTTATGCCCAGTGGTTCGTTGTGCATGTTTTGTGGCACTTTTGGCTTACCGCGGACGTTGGTGTCGAATGTCAAAAGGCATAAGTTGTCAATTATAAAATAATTCGGATAAAATCAGCCAATACTTACAAATGATAAAAAAATGCATTTTAAGTTATGTTTCAAGAAAATTATGTTATTTGGAAACAGATTAAGCATAGTCCACATAATTGTTAGTTCGTTAATTTAAGTCCTGTGAATCGTCGTCTATGTTAAACTTTTTACGTCAGTAAATGTACTTTTATAAAAACAGTGAATGCATCATTGGCAAAGCCCATTGACTAAGATAGACTTTCTTCATGAAAGATGTTTTGTATGCGATAAATTCATACATTTTAATAGCACGTATATTGATGATGCGAATATCATAAACATATGTTTAACATTTCATTAGTGTTTAGTTCATTTTTCATCAGGTCAGTTATTAAAATAAGACTTATCAGACATATCAACATGATTGTTTAACAATTATATTAATTGGGACTGAATTTTTTTCAAACATGAATCTGCCACGTATATTTTGATTTTAAAAAAAATGAAGATGAAGTTTTCAGTTCCAAAATTTCATCAATTCAATTGAATTCATTACAAGTATGTCGATACTTTATAAACGTTTAGCATAATTGTTGCATATTACACTAAAAAAAGATGTGATACGAAATTACTGACTGAATCATGCGTAACATGCGGAGTAAATACATTTCTTGCACATGGATGTTACCACCACTAGAAGTGAAATTAAACAGCTCTTGGCACGTTTGGAAGCCACTGAAATAAGTTGAATAAACAAAAAACAACTAACCTCGTTTCTGCATGGACCAACCGGATGTTAAAGCGGCAGCTCCTTAGGCATAGCTACATGGCCCATTGCTTTGTTTCAGCACGGCATTCATAATCTAGCGAGCAGAGTGCGAGCATTATTGTTTCACCCATGGCTCTAATTAATTAGATCTTTCTCTCATTTGTGTGATTTGTAAACTTTTCGTCGGTTCAGCGCTGCTAGGGCAACGTCCGTGGAATAATTTGCGCTCGTCGGCATGCTTGCCTTTCCGTTTCACTGCTAGGATCGCGCGAATGGGTGAACAACAGCAGCTGCCTTCCTTGATTAGGTCGTTATTATTCATTTTGGAATAGAATTGTTTTATTTCCATCTCATTTTGGACGAAATTGATTTCTACCATGAATTTATGTTTCCGATAACGGAGAGTAGGAGAAGTAAGATTATTCAAATCACGTTCGCTTTTCATTTGGTACTGTTTTGGTTGTTCACAATCGGTGAGTCGAAATCGTATGTTGCTTTGCTAGCTTGGATCGATCAAGTCGTTTCAGCGTTCAAAGGTCCAGCATTCCAGGAATGAAAGCAAAACAAAACATAGTATGATCATATTGGCACAGTCCAATGAGGATTCAGAAGCGTTTGATATAATTCAGAAAGAAGATTCAAATTGTAAATGTATAAACTAATGAATTTTTTAATCGGTTTATCCGACACGGAAGAACGGTATGTTGGTATAAAATTATATTTGGCAATCATTGTATTTGGTGTAGTTATGCAAACGTGTGTAAATATCGCCAACGTTGAACGGGGCGCTATTCCAACAAATTCGTAATTTCATCACAATCCTGTCGTGCATTTCGTCTCGGGCTGAATTTTACGTTCAATACATCGTACTGCTTCCTGCAAACCTATTTCAATCTAGAGGATTGTTACTGATAAAGCACAGGTTAAGGTATGAAAACTAGATACATCGCAAGTGAAACACATAGCTGTACCACATGTACTGGTATGCCCATTAAGACGGTCGTTATTTGAAATTTGGAAAGAGACCACTCGGATTCAGTTATGCGTATTATTGAATTATGGTCCGTAAATAATAAATTATCGATAAAACTACCCTTTTGCGTGGAGACGATGCTGTGTTGTGAGCTAATAGTCCATGGGTAGGCCACAGTGCCCACTGTTGGGATCACTTAAGTGATTTTTTATTAACTATTGCAATGATGGAGAACTGTTTTACATATGCTATAAATATTGTTAGCGCTTCTAACTGTATAATATTTGATATTTGCAGAACAATTTTGTTTTTTATTTGCATCAACCATTTTTAGATATACTATATTTACACTCTGTTTTTCTTTCTAAGCTCATCGTTGTTCCAAAACGCTTTTTACTTTCTCAATCCACTGAAATCCCTACGAAAGTAAGAGTTTCCTCCAGACGAACCAACAGAGGTGGGTTTAATGGAGCTGCCCATTACTTCCGGCATGGCGGCACTTGTAGCAACCATGCTGCGGAGCAAACCCAACATAATTTATGCCCAACAGCTTCCATTTGGGAAAGGAATCTAATCGGCAACGAGAAAAGGGAGCGCGGACCAGGAACTAATGCGTCTACCCGTAACATCCTTTCCCAAGGGAACGAAACACCATGCGGTACGGAATCTGGCAATGTTCAGAGTATTCACAACACGTTTCATTTTGCAGATTCATCCAATCTCCGAACATCCAACCGGGCGTTTTTGCGAGTGCCCATGGTCTTGGCAGTTGCTAGCCTTACCACTTATTCAGTGCAACGGGTATGGTTTGCCCTTGGCTTTGGTACATTGATTATTTGTTTATAACGTGATGTGCCAGCACGTCGGTTGGCTTTGTGCTGGTAGTTTGGAATATGATTGTTTGCTTTGCTAGGCATTTGAATAGCTCTAGGTTTCTCACCGCCGTTAATAATCAGTGTTATTTGATTTTATCGTAGCATTATTCGGCATTCTTTCCCATGGTGAGGAAAAAATAATTACTCACTCGCTAACTAAACGGTATTTTGTCAACACCCGCCGTGATCATGCAGTTATAACTATGATTGATACTAAAATTGAGTGATACCTAAATATGACATCATTCACATAAAAATAATCCATTTACGCAAAAGAGAACTATGAAGGGGACAAAATATTCTTCTTTGTTAACTAAACCTTAAAGTTTGAGTTGGTTTGCGCTTCTATATATACTCGTACTGAATATTTCAAAACCTTCAGAACTAGCTGCACTATCTTTAAAAAATAAAACAAATGAAAAGGATATTTGCAAAATAGTCATACTTATCATTGTGCTCATCATTGTGTGGGTGTTCATAAATCTCGACAATTATAAGGAAATGTCTATTCAAACGAGAATATTATAATAAAAAAAATGAATAGAACATGTTTATCATTCCACAAACAAGCAACATACTATTCTACCAGTCATATCAAAACTGCAAAATTACATCATTCCCTGGTCTCTTCAATCATCAAACAATTCTACGATTGTCCTTGCTAGTGCGCTTGAATACTGGATTATGCTTTACTGATTTTTCATTTCGTGTTTGTGCCGCTATCCTTGATTTTTTAACGGAACAAAACGTTTCAGAATGCTTCAATGTTGTGGTGGCGTAGTGTAGGTTTTTTTTGTGAAATGGTACGGTATTTTTCCCTTTTGTATCTAGTATAGCGAGATGTATAGCTTCTTATTTATGGTTGTCGTGTACATTGTTTCGCGTTGGTTTGATATAGTTTATGGTTCAGTTGTTCGGAAGTAATAATTTGTCTGTCTGGTTCGTCAACCGCTACTCAAATGTTTTTCTTCTTCTCTTGGGTTTTAATGATTTCTGTTACGTAAATAAAAAATATAATGATGTCTCTTACATCAATCTTACATCAATGTAAAAGATATTTCAACAGCTAGACTGGTTGAATAGTGATAGCGATACCCATCTTTAAAACATCAAAGACTGATACCATAATCATACTAACGTTTTCTCCTTGTAAAAAACGATAAACTGTCTAAGTAATCTTGGTAAAGTAATAGGTATTGATATGTGATAGGTATTATCATTTTCTTGAAGAAGTTATTTTTATGCATTTATTTTGAATTAAGTATAAGACTACAAAAAAAGAACTACAAACTTTTTTTTTACATATCTGCATAATGATTACAACATAAATATTCAAAAAAAGGTTTGTAGTCCTATTTCTACAGAATACTGATATCTTCAAAATACATTACGTATGATAAAATACAGTTTTGTTTTACCGCTAAAGGTATTTTATTAAAAAATAAAAATGTTTTACTTTTTTCGCAATGTTCACAAGGTGCTTTTTCTCGGTAGAAAAAATAAAAACATAATGTTTGAATAGAAGAGCTAAAAAGTAAGCGATACCGTTAGATTAAATGGAATATATTCAAGAATTTGTAATCAGTTTTCACGGTTAAATTTAAAACATCTTGTATGGAATATGAAAAATATATGGAATAAAATAATATGTGGAAAACATCGTTATGCAATTTGTAACAGTTTTATCGCCTTTCAATAAAATTAAAAAAATATATAAATAAGTATTAAAATACACATTGATTGTTCTTCCTCTTTCTCTCTTTCTACTGCATCATCTTTACACAATCTAGCCACAGGGTCAATGTATCTATCTCCATGACAACCTAAGATCATAGGCGCCTACCAGTGCGTTTCTCGTATGTATTTGTATGACTGGAGTACGAACTAACATAGCCGCTAATGGTCAAACAGTCCCTTTGGCACGGAACCCATTTTCAGTAACTAATCAAACCAATCAGCATCATTGGTTTCGGATATCTGTTAAGGAAACATGCTGGATTTGTGGATCACGACCATCAATTGAATTAGCCGGCGTGGTTCAAGAGTAAGGTGGGGAAGGAAACGACAAAAGAAGGGCCCGTTGTCGCGGGATTTATTCAATTACGGTCTCTTGTAGCGGGCCGAGGCAGCACAATAATAATGATGTTGGTCTCTCATCTCGCCCACACAAACACTCCCACCCTACTCACATGTTAATGGCCGTTAGACGTCTTGTGCTAGAGCCAACTGATGCGCTTCCCGTGCGGAGGTGTTCCATTCGAGAGGCACTATGGATGCTGCTGTTGCTTGTTGTGAGGTGTTAATCCGGAAAACTATTGCGCAGCTTGCCGTCCTCCACAGCAAAACGCAGAAACGCATCGGTTCATTTTAGCGCTGCGCTACGTTTTTGTTCGACCCTTTAAGCTAGGATGAGCCCTCTAGGAAGGACTACGGCATGAGTACGTGAGCAGAGGATAGTTTGAATTATGAGTTAATTAAATAATCTGAAGCGCACACGAAGAAAGCTTGGTGGATATTTCGTTCACTCTGCGAAAGGAGGTTAAATATGATTGATGGTGACTCCATATCTACGTTTCCGAATGACTGTAGGACGAGGTTTGTTGCTCTCGAATTTCGTGCGAAATTCGCATACAGAACCGTTGCACTTTTACTCTGTTCACGCAATCACACTGCAAGCGTGTGACTGAAGCAAATGTATAGTGGGAGAAGCTCTCGCTAATGATAGGATAAAAAAGTAATGCTGGCTTATGAATTTAAAAATAACGATGATCTTTTACATACCGTTTTTCTTTTACCGGTTTCGTGACGGTTATGACCTACGAAATTGGTTACCCTTGATTGTAGATTGGTTTAAAATCATTTTACAGCTTTAGTTCTGTTAAGCCAGAACAATTTTTTTTACCGTTTTCTTTGATAATGCACTTATTAAACCACCATGCAGGTATACTTTTTTAAATTTACTGGTATCACTAGCATATTCCCTGGATATATTGAGACTATAATTGGAGCCAAAAAAGTATTTAAAGCTAGATTTAGATTTAGGAAAATAGTTTTCCTGGTTGATTTATACAAGACTAATAGCATATAGTATGATTATCATTTCATGTTGAAAAACTGTTCCTAGTTGTAGCAAAAATTAAATTTTAGTCAAAAATTAAAAAAAAAATAAGCGTTACTGTTTAGTTGTCTTAATTTATGTTCATTGTTGTTGATCAAAAATAAATAAAATCTTTATAATTTCAGGGCCAGTTCACTGTCCAACCAAGGTTACGAGCGATTGGTTGGGACGGTTTCGTGTGCGCAAAATCCCATAAACGACGGTAGGATTCGATACGCCGGTGTATTCGCTCATGGATTAATGCATCGTTTTCCCACAAAATGCACACACAGCTCTATTCGTCTACAGCAAGCGTGTTGCAGCTGAAGGTAAGGAAAGACGTAAGTAATTCTTCAACCGGTAGTTTATTATATCCTCTGACCAGAGCTGAAACAGCACAACATATGTTTTGACAGATGTCAAGATGCAGAAAATGTGTAGCTTGAGGGGATTACATTAATTGCGATATTTCGCGTTCTTTTGGAAAAAAGTGGGACAAACGTGGAACAGCCAGATTGAGGCATTGCTCTGGAATGTGAGACCAATGGTACTCTCAATACGCTGTTTCAGTAACAGCGAATCAAATTCGGAGCAGAGCGAACAGTGAAAAATTGTATCGTTGAGTTCATTCTAAGCCCGAAAAAGTGTTATCCCGTTGATGGTGATCAATCACCTGGAACGATGCTTCAAATTAAAATAAACAGTAAAAATATGGTTTATTTAGGCTCGTCATCAGTCTTTGCCAGGATGAGCCCCGCAACGATTCGGAAGTGATTGATAGCCAACATCTGTGCGAATGAGGCAACCCTTTTTGGGTTGCTAGAACTTTGGTGTAAACTTTGAGATAAAGGCCAAAATCATGGCAAATCAAACATCATTTATGCGTTCAAATAATGTTTGAACTTTTGGGCAATCGGAACCAAGGCTTTGATTTATGTATGTGAATATTTATCTTTAATTTCGAGTCCCGCATTTGATTTCATTTCCCGCATTCGCATTTGTTTCTTCTTTTATTTCATGTTTTAAAATTGTGTTGCAATGTTAAAGATACATATCTTTTTTTACTAATATGTATAAGCTTTCAACTTCAGTGTAATATACGCCCGGTTGTATAATCTAAATCAAACACAGGCTGAGAGATTTATAATGGTGTATAACGGTAGAACTTATTTCACAAGAGATAAATATTTGTATAAAATGTAAACATAGCGTGAAGTGTAGGAGCAGCTTTAATATCCTCAGAAAACCATGGGGTAAAGTGCATAAAATTTTAATTTGGACTTTTGCAGTGTTGCCGATGGAGAGCATAACAGATAAGAGAAACCGAATGTTTTCATGCGTCAAATATAATTAGGATGAAAGAATCTGCAAAATAAAGATACAAAAAATAGAATAAAGCAGGCAAGACTTCCATCAAGAAGCCGGCTCTAGATTAAGTCTAGAACTTCATCAGTCGGCCCAGCATGTAGGATTACTACCAGAGGATCCAGAAAGGTATGAGATAAAGTTGTAAGTAGCAAAAAAAGTTAAGGCTACAGCAGCTGATGTAATTAAAAATATGTAAATGGGAGTCTATGTTGCGTGAAATCACGGTAGAAAGCGTTTTAAAATACCCACAAAGCTCCGTGGGCCAGATCTCAGTAATGCTATAGGTGTTAGCAAAGGTAATGGTATGCTGATGGTATGTTGGCTTAATATTTCCAAGCTAGCATAATCACAGCGGCAACGTGTGCACGAATCGCGATCCGACAGGTGAAACTGTTTCCGTTTTACATTTCGTGTGCTGATTGAAGCACATAGCGAAAATATGGACATTTAAGCTGTATAAATTATGAAATACTGGATTGCAACATCTTTGTGTCGATATTTTGGCGATTTGACTGTTTCAGGCATTGTTTTCAAATATTATCATTTGATAAGTAAACTCTAAGAACATATGCATGTTATTGTATTCGTGCCATAGTTCATACATTGTTTACATTTATAAAAACTATCACCATTAGATTAGATCAAATCAAATCAAAGCTATAAAACTGGTATTATGTTAAATAACAAATGCTACGAATTATTAATATAAAACATAAGAAGAACATTTAAACTTTATAGTACTGTTTGTATACTAACATATGTTGCTAATGTATTTATTTCGATAATAGTACTGTTACGTAAAATTCTTTCATTCTTTGTATCTATGCGTTGGTTTAATTTTCATCTTGAAATTTATTTCCAGAAAACATAAAAACCCGGCTGACGGATGAGACTAGAAGCAACAACATAGCTGTTCTAATGTTTTTTTACTTAATACAGCTGACATTTTCATTTCCATAGGGTAGACATTAATGAACAAGCTTTTACTTCAAATCCAGTCAACATTTCAGACACCAGTCAACATTTCAATGTAGATTTAATCAATAGACACTGAATTGGATGTTAGTTGAAAAGTAATTTACCGGTTTATTGTTATTGCTGCTATCCTTAAGATTGATGCTTTTGAAATTGATTGCTGAAAACGTTGGACACATTTTTAAGATTTGGGCATTTGATTTTACATTTACATTAAAATTTCAGACTTTTGCTATACATCTATCAACATGATTACAATGTGTGTTTGAATACATTGACTGATTTGGAATCCGGAATGCATACCAGAAGTAGGAAAAAATAATCAAATAAAATCAACTAGTTCATATAATAATTATTCAAAAGTTTTGGTTGCATTTTCATCTTGAATGATTGGTATTATCCTTTTGAAGAATGGGATGCCCGACCTATAACACCATCCCATCTGGAACGTCGTTTCATTAGGAGGATTGACTAAGCAGGAGATTTGGTTTATAGCAGTCTAGTAAACACGGTCTAAGGTCGTTACACCTCAGAAAAAGATATAAGTTACGTTTAACAGTCAGAAAATCGCAAAATTCCTCACTGCGGCGGAATGTTAGCAAAATATTTGAGCTAGTACCATTTCACATAAATGTCGTTATAATCAACGGTACCGTGCATGAATGTTACATTTTTCGCATTAAGACGTCGCAGTTGACGGCAAACGACCGATAAAATTGTGTCAGTTTTTATGTGAAATTTGTCACTCCTCTGAATGTTAAATCATACAGCACATTTTATTATATGCTGACCTTTTTAATTATTGAACTGCTTCTCCTATTTGTTAAAACGTTATGGATTCCAAATTCTAACTGTTATTTTTTAACATGGGTTCTGTTAAAAATAGTAATACGAATGGGAAAAAATACCAATAATAACATATATTTTGAGAATTTCGTAGAACACGCTTGTCCTTAAACTACAAAATATTTATTTATTGAAACAAAACTTAAAACTATTCTCAACACTTTAAAAGGCAGTT
This sequence comes from Anopheles punctulatus, assembly GCA_000956255.1. Lineage (NCBI taxonomy): Eukaryota > Metazoa > Arthropoda > Insecta > Diptera > Culicidae > Anopheles > Anopheles punctulatus. Next base: position 62,410 of record JXXA01005772.1, on the reverse strand, counting down.
CGTGCAAAGACTTTGCTGAAGAAATATTCACTCGCTACGCATTATTGTATGACCGACGCTGCGTTGTAGCACAAGGGCATTTGTGCCGTTCCGGTGCAATTTAGAAGACACAGATATCGCTCACTTGCTATCGCCAATATCCCACCGGAGGGCATATCGTGGGCGTGAATTCATTCCATGTTAAGTCGCAGCGTTCGGACGGTGTAGCCCTCCCGTACCATTTGGCCACACGTCCCGAGACAAGAAGAATGCCTAGAGACGTTTAGCTTCCTGAGCTGCCAATGTTGATTCGCCATTTTGATAACCACCGGCCTGTGTGTTTCCATTGCCATTTGCTTCCGGCAATTGTGTGCGCTCGGGATGGCTTAAACGCGGGTTCTGCCATGTGGTGTGTGTAGTACCCCATTCCTTCTGCCGGTACGACGTAGAGTTATCGTCTTGATAACGCAAAATGGTTGTAATGACAAAGCCCCGAAGCCTGCCCGATACGGCCCGTGGTGGATCCAAACCCGTGGGTTCGATGAAACATCATAGGATTTTGCAGGAACAGGAACCGGCAGAAATTCATGTCTCGCAGTGGCGTTCGTTTCGCTACTTTACACACGTTTCTCTTAGCGAAAGGTTACCATATTTGAATCTCAGTTGCAATAAGCGGTAGTTTGAAATTCATGCGGTTTGGAAGATGGTAGTCACACGAACCTGATCGATAGCTTGCCAATGGTGTAGTTTTGTGATGTTTAAAGAACCACAAAATAGGGTCAAAACCACAAAAGCAATTACTACAGAAGCTCTCCAGCATGAGGAAAAATGTTCATTCGCTGGATATGTTCTTGGAAAATTGCTGAAAATATTGCATGTACAACAACTGACAGTATCGCTGATACAACCACTTACTTGAATTTTATTGCATAGTTATCTCGGTGAGTAGTTGTTTTAAAGTGTTTTTCAACCATTTTTCTTGCCGTTTATACTATCCTTCTTAGTGTTGTTTTGCAGGAATGAAACCATAATGGAACGAAAATGCATTACAACGAACTATAACCAAGTTAGGTTATATTTTGCGATATATTACTACTTTTAAGTATAATGTTACTATCCATGTTCAATCATATTTTCCATACTATTTCAATAATTTAATACCTTGAATAAAACAAAGAAATATCCACTATTACGTAAAATTATACAGCTGAAACCGAGATACACAAAATCTACAATTAAAACTCCTAGCTTTTTTTCGTAAAATTTCCCCTGACCTCAAAATCTTCTGGCGGAATGTTTTTCGTTGATGAAATTGAATCCAACGAAAGAATTTTCCATCGGCTTTTCTGATCTCGTTCAACATAAAAACCCTTCGTATGGAGATTATTGGCAGGCGATTAAATTTATAGTCACCGATTGTTTTAGCCAGCTCTTTCGTATGCACAGGGGCAGTTTTTTTTGTCTCGTCGGGCTCATACTGCATTGGCAGAAATTCAGGCTCCCGTTTCATTCCTGCTACGATTACCGATCCCGGACCTAAATCGAACGTACCGAACGAAAAGGCCAAGTTATTGTTTGCGATGGTGGGTTCCCGTTTTGCTGATAATGCTGATTCAGCAACGTCGAACCGTCTTACCCACAGCTGGGCAAATCGTTTCGTACTAGCCCGGCCCGGTCTCAAACGAATCAGAAAGAAATTAAAAAAAAACGAAAACCTGTCATGCCCCGAGCAGCTCGTCTGCGAGGGGTTGGGTTGCGCATATTTTTATGCTGCATCAGCCCCGGAGCCGGAACGGTTCCCCCATTTTCTAATCTAAATACTTTCACGGCCATGCCTGCATGCTGCGGGCCTATTGAAGGTTAGCGAAAGGGTGGTGATAGGGTGGGGCAAAGATTTACCAAATAAAAGCAAGCAAAAGGCCACATGAAAGTATAGGACGTTTTGCATCCCGTTAATCCCGGATCCGGCCTTCTGGGAGGTTTTGAGGTTTTTTTTTGTATTCTATTACTCACGTCATGCATCCTCACTATTTGAGCAGCTCGTGCAGTCATATTGTCGTACAGGAATGTTAATGCCGTACTATTATTTTATTAACATTAGAAACGATCTAAAAGGCTTGCAGGGCATATTGGCGAACCCTCATTTCTACCCTGGTTGCTAGGTTGGTATGGGACCTGTTCGGATAGTATCACCTCGTTAGGTGCAATGCAGCGTGGATCAGTGGTAGGATAGCTTAAAGACAAGTGGCTCTTCCGAAAGCGAATTCTTTGTGCTTTTATTTTTTTCGTGTCTTGTACGCTTAGATTGTGGTTGCGGTGACCCTGCACAAACTCTTGGGTACTCTTGGGTGATTGTACCATATTTGTGTCACATTACTTCTGGGGGCTGGGCTGGTACTGACCAAGTTTAACCACAACAGTGGAAAGCACCAATGCTTGCTACAAAGAAATTAAACCGCCCCATCGAATGCAGTCAACTAACAGCCTTCTCGGGTAACGCTGGACACGCTTCCGGTGGTCAAGCATCGCACGAGGCAAATTCTCGTATCACCCGCCAAGATTGCATCCATACCCAAACATGGCTATTAGTGGTAGCAGTGCCAAAGTGGCTTATCCGAAACATTGTGCTACAGTTTACGGAAACTAACTATAAATGCACGCGCCGTGCGTGTATCCGTTGAAATCACATATCAGCTGAAACACACGCGATTTACCTGGTCACAGAGTAGCTGCATGCCTGTGCACACGCCTACTGCATCGGAAACGCCGAAACACATTCCAGTGCATTTTCCTTACTGGTGCGCGCGCGTAGGATGCAAACGGTACCGGTACCGTTATATGGACTTATCTGATTGATAAAAAGAAACACATAAGCTGTACTTCAGTGAACAGCTTAGGTACCACACGTAGTGGTCCGTGAGATGGTATGGGTCGTTAGAAAAAGTTTAAACTATCATATTGGAGCGTCATGCGTCATGTAGCTTGATCTTCGAATGCCGTTTAAAAACATTTTTTAATTATGTTCTACTGGAAAATTGATGTGCTGCACGGTTTAGCGCGGTTTTAAGTCATCATAACAATTGAAATTATATGTTATATTATATATACATCAAGTTATCACATATGTGAATATTTTTTTAATTCAATGTTGATAAATAGGAGATATGTGCGATCACGATTCGATGATTCCTATGAGGAACATGACAATGAGCGTCATGTTACCATTTCTACATTTAACACCGGAAAACTTAAAATGTCGATCCGGTCGAGTTATTAAAAGTTTTCTTTTTCGGGATTGGTTTCATCTTCTTCAGGGTTTTTTTTTATGAAAGGAGAGATTATTATAATGATAATAGGCTATATTCGAAATAATGTACCTATATAATTATATAAATAATGTAGCATTTGGTTCTTTCGGTTGTAGTCTGACGTTCATAAAAAAAAACAGTATGGCAGATGCACAATATCATTGTTCAGTACCCCACGCAATTTCAGAATATGGAAGTCTAGTTAACAGGTAATACAGCAGGCGTGACTGAGATTATTGTATACGTTTCTATACGATTGCAAGGATCTTTTTTATTTACTTTAAAATCATTTTTATCAACTTAAAAAAAAATTGCCTGCAAAAATTGTTTTCAGATCGTATTATTTTATGAAGTGAACCACAAAAGTCGATGCGAAATGTTCCGCTGATTTTCTATCAGGAGTTCACAAGTCAATCAAACACATTCTGCCAGCTACTAATCCTCCGCGACATATTGACGTTGTGTGCAATTGCTTTGCAAAATGATCCCTTGCTTTTGGGGTGAATGTTTACTAGCGTGCTGAGCCATACGACGTATGCGTCATATTTTGCACCAACGCACCGCAACCTGGTTGATGAATCTGGCCTGGGTGTGGTTGGCTATGATTTATTTGATCATCAACTCACACTAAGGGCGCCTACGATTTGTATACCGATAGCCATTTATTGCAGATCTGGTTCTGAAGTTTCTTTCCTGTTCTTTCCACGCGCCATACCTTTCCGTACTGTCATTCTGAGCCGTAACTAAAGGTTTACTCGCCAGTGCGAGCTTGAAGCCGTAGACAAATTGCAAGTATTGCGTAGTTGGTGAAGAAACTGCTCACTTATCGTTGCGAGCAGAGTAGTAAAAACTGGCTCTTCATTTCACACAAATCAAGTTTGTGCACTCAGGCGCTGCAGACTCCATTAGTACATATTTTGGTATGAAACGACGGGTTTTGCCCTTGAAGCCACATATCATCCCACACGATTCACCCAGCTGAAGCAAATTGCTTTTATAACGTGATAACCTTGTTTCGCTTGCAGTTGGCGCAACACGGATCAGAGAATGAATCACTCAAATGCCGTTCCATAAATTGTTATTTGAGGTAAGGCCAGAGCAAAAGCACAACAACATGGTTTGCATTTTGCTGAGGTGCGAATTGCTCTACAGATGGTTATCTTATTCTTTGAGTTGAATAGCGTTAGTAGCAAGCTGGCGATACTTACACTGGTTTTGATTTTAAATAAGTATTATACAGTGCCTTGCAAGTGCTGCCAGTTAAAATTTGGGTTGATGGCCGATAGTCCTTTTCCAGACGCAAGCATTTTATAGTACAAATAATAAACATTTTTCCAACAATTGTTTCCAAAACCACTAATGTAATGAATTTATCAATCGACATTCAAAACATTAAAGCATAAATAGCATTATAATATTTATTATAAAAATAGAAAATAAAAATTAATATGCCAACTATTCCTAAATACATCAGTGCCGACCAAGCTGAACTATGTTGCTATAGTTTCTATAGGTAATTAAAATTATGTTGAGTCTAGTTTGTGCTTCCATGGATAAAAAAAGAGTGAAACCATGGGTACTTTTGAAATCTGGAAGTTTATTTTTGAAAACATTTGAGTTCTTCTCAAATGCTCAATTGTTTAAGCTTTCCCATCGCTTTAGTAGCAACAGGGAGGTCTGCCATAGGGCTCAAAAGGTATACGTGTTATTTTGAAAAAGTGATAACCATTTTAAAATCCACATTTTTAGACTCTCTGCTTTTTGGCTCTATGACACCGGCCCCATGTGGCAGAGAAAATAGTCCCTAGATCTTATTCCCACTGAATAATTGTCTTCTCGTTTTTGACCTTTTTTTCGTGCAGCTCTTTGCATATTTGTTTCTGGCAAGTACCGTCCGATGCTTTTTTATTTCGCAGCCGAATCAAACGTTGGCAGCGAAATTCCAACGAAAGTGGACCAACTGGCTAAATTATTCAATTTTGTCAAGTGAGTTTTATTCTTTTCCAGTTTCCATGTAGAAGACATCTTTTCGGCACTACTGAACGCATCGTGAACGAATTTGTCGATTTTTTTGTTAATTTTGGAGCAGCCGTACGTCATCATTGCGCAAGTGCATCTGTTTGGCGAATGTTTTCAGGTAATTGATTGTGCGGTGGAGGAAATGCAGCTCTTTGCTACCTTTTTTTTCTGTAAACTAAGCTCTATCCAAGTGTTGAATGAATCATTTCATGCATCCGTTTTTTGTGTTTTCAGCTATCTGAATAATTTTTCCACACCTTCCATTCATGGTGTCGCATCTCTGCATCGCACACACAGATCAACGTTCTAAACGAAAAGTGATAGATATCGGACAAAACGAAACGAACGAATAAAAGCAAAATCCAGAATTGAAGAGTACATCGCTCCCGTACCGGAATCAAATTTAAATAGGAAATGTATTCTACACATTCTCTTTCGTACACGGATGCCGGTATGACATGCTACACTCGATGGTGCTGTATTTTAGATACATTTCCAAAATATCCAGCTCCATCACCAACAAATAGGATGCGTTAAGCGATGTGAACTGTTCCATCTGTGAGGTGAGCTAAGCTACGGATAGCGTGCAGAGTCGTCATTCGAACAAAAAACTCAACGCGCAACAATGATAAAGTTGTACCAACTGTAACCGTTGCAACCGATGCGTTATAGCACTGAAATATTTCGAATAGCATCGTTTGTGCACTTTGGTCCTTAGTACGAGATAAATATTCATTATTCTCTCACGGCCACAATTCGATGCTGCTTGTTGATTTCATAGGTCATTCACTGCTGGAAGGGTGCAGATACAGAATGTCAAAGGTACTACCAGTCTTGATTACCGGAACAGTGCATTTTATAAACTAACAATTTCTGGTCAGTTTATAATCTACATAATTCTATTTTTTCTTTATTGCAAATTAATCTTTGTAGATTGTAATACATGCTTGTGAAAGATAATTTGATTTACACTTAAAAATTCTGTTAAAATTTTCAATTTGAAAACAAATTAAAAAATAATATATCAATCTAATCGACTTTATGCTGATTTCTTTAATTAAATATGCTCTTGAAATAAGAATCTACCGAAGCAGTATGTTTGAAAGTGATGTTTAATATATAAATCAAATGATAAGATTTTTTTATGTGTCAGATATTCACGCGAAACTTTATTTTGGTTTATAGGACGAAACACTACTTTTAAAACCATGTCAGTGACATGCAGATGCTTTTGGTAAGCGACTACGTGTGAATAAATAGGAAGCATTTTCACTGGCGGTATAATTTGTCACGTCATATCGCGCCGAGATGGTGATGAACGAGATCGATGTTTTCTTCCCCGTTCCAACTTGGTCGGTCAACAGAAGGATGCCGCAACCATTTCCGGGAGTGATCGTCATCGTCATCTTCGGAAGAAGGCGTGGGAGCGATGAGAAATTACTTTTGTGCACCGTTTTGTATCACAGTTTGTTCGCACGGTGGGCACGAATCAATCACACCGATGTTTTCCTGACTGTTCACCGGGTTTATTGCGTGTGTGTCTCTTTTATGAGTTGATGTTGTTTTTATTCTTGGAAATGTTTTGTGCTTCCTTTGTTCTTCTGTTTTCGTTTTCTGTTGGTCTTCGGGCACCAACATCTTCCGTGGCACCAGTTGATTTAACGTAAGATTTAATACAGCTTGGGCATACGTGCATATTCCATATAGGAACGTAAAGGTTCATGAGTTGAAGTTGAAGCGGATGTTTTAGACAATAGTTGTTCTGCATCTTGAAAAATATTCATATCGAGTGGTGTATTCTCTTTATGCGACATTCGTATCGTCTGTGAATCAAACATTTTTTATCCCACTTTTTCGAAATTAGTATGCGTCTTAAATTATTCCAAGATATTTTTCTTTATTTTGCACTTTCAACTGTATATATAGATTTTTTAAAATAAAATAGCATTTATTGACATGTTGGACATTTTTTACATGTTGGTGAAAAAGGGACAACACTTTACAAGACTTTAATATTTAGGATTAACAAAAACAAACACGCATGCCGTCTAAGTCAATCGCTGCATCATTGTTGTCAATAATGTGGATGACGTAGTTTGCAAACATGGACAGGATTGTTCTGCGTTTATCTGCACTCAAGATGATCTGTTATTATATTTTAAATCTATAACTTTAGTAAATAGTCCATCTGAAAAATTTGATCATTTTTAGTCTTTTTAGATCACGATACAATGCAAATTTTGAAAATTAGAAGTATCATCGTCATTCATCTGTACATGATTTTAATCTATTTTCAATGTAACATAATCATTTTAATATATAAATGATATTGGTATTTTTATGTAAATATTCTATATAAAAACTAGAAATGTATGCTTATGTGCAACCAGTTTGAAATATCAATCGAATGATTGTATTCATTTTATGTTCGGATATGTGATTTTATTTTATCATTTCATCTATTATGTTGATTATCGTCTGTTTAGCTTTTGACTATATTCATACGTTTTTTGACGTTTTCACTTAAATCTAAAGCATTAAGCTCGTCATTTACTATTGATATGGATGACGTCACGTTCTTAAAGAGATAACGCACTCTTTCTTTCACACTGCTTTATCAACGTCAAAGTCACAATATTCGTATATGCTTTTTTCTCGCTTTGCATATAATTCCTGCAATTTCTACTGCGATTGCGAGTGCGTGCTTTCTACATGCTGAGTAATGACATCTGCTTCTTATGCCAATATTCCTAGTACACTATGAAAACACAATATCCACTAATCATTAATCAATCAGCCAGTCATGACTTAAAATTTAAGATGTATATAATACTATATCGAATTATAAAAACATCAGAGAACTGATCTCCTTTAACCAAAGATATAAATAAATCGGTGCAATAAACCTGATAGGTTTATTTCATTAAAAAGTAATGTTAGCATTCTTTACTATGAATAATGTTGTTTATGTACAATAAGGTTTTTTTATTTATGTTTTATATTCTCTTTAATCGCTTTCAATTAAAACGCCAAACCCATTTCAAATAAATAAAAACAACCGCTAAAACTATACCTCCTTAACATGGCTCGATCACACCTCTCTCTGAACGCGATACCTTGCTTAAACACAATTTAGCATTTATGAAGCATCCTTGTCGCTGTTTTCCGAACATCAAATCAAAATCTTTTATGTACCACGTACGTACGCAGTCACTGACCCATGTTAAAATAAATCAAAAACGCGACAAACACTCACCATTCGCAGCAAACATAAAGTAATACTGCCTTTAATCCCTCCATTAAGAATTAGATGTCTTTCTATTTTTACCGGTTCTCTTGACTCTTATGAGTTTTGGTTCAACAGTAATCATTCATCCAGTGGTTCAGCAACTCTGTGCACACTAGTATGCGGTTTCATTTTTGTTCTTCATTTATTTCACGTCAATATATGTTGCACAGTAGAGTAATCTGCATCCAAGAACTTGATCATTGCTTGTTAGAATTTTTTCAATGGGACTTGTTTTTAAAATAACACAAAACAGCTGCTGAACTGAAAGATAGAATCTTGTCCTAAACGACCATCCGCATCTTGCAGACCTCGGCATCTTCCAGTCTTAGATTTGGTTTGACTGTACACACTTTTCCTTCTCTGCGGAGCACAGTTTCGAAATTTCGGATATTTTGATCAAATGAACTGTTCCAGTCCATCCTGCCTCACCACGAAACTCAATCTAATCGGTCGTCGGTTTGTTTTTACAGGACTTGACGCTGTGTTTCTTCAGCGTTGGCTCTACCTCGCTTTGTGTGTAGCCTATAAAGCCCTTAATACAGTACAGCCGCTGGCAGCCAAGTCCGATGATGTCACCGTAATCTGCCTTCCAAACGGATCCATACCGCTGCTGCGTACAGCTTGGATTAATGTTTCTGTTTATTTTCCGTATTATTCGTCTCCCATCTCCACGCCCAGCCGGTGTCGTTTGACACGAATCGGCGAGAATCCCGCCGCGATACAATCGGTTCGTAGCATGCGACGGCATCATACCAAGGTAAACCACCACCAGCTTCAATATTCGGATACAGCCGACATCTGTCTAGGGAACGCCGACAGATTTTGACATACACTCTCTGCTGGTGCGTTACGCAGCGGTCTTCTAAAACGATTGCTATTTGTTCTCTAAAGTCGTTTTGCGGTAAAACTCCGATAGTTAGTTATTCCTTACTTTCTTATTTCTCTTCATATCCCATCGGATCCGAATTTTATGCTTGCATTGCGGGCTTCGATTCCAGAGTAAGGTAATACCGATCGAATTTGTGGACAAAATGCAAGCTTTCCTCACAGGGTGGAAACTGCGGCACAGGAAATCTAGCGTGTCATGTCAGCGGTTGGGGGTGCAAAGAAGTCACTCATCGCATGTACTGCAGCCAAAGTTGACGTTCAATTTACCGTGTAACAAGGATTCTGCAGTGTGGTATAGCTACATGTCGCATTGGAGACCCGGAGAGCAAGGATTACTGTAGCAACATCTTGACATCGTTTTTCTTCTCGGTACGATGTTTAGCTTCATCTCTGCCAATGCTCTGTGGAGCTCTCGGGACATTTTCAATATTTTAGAACGGGACTCATGCTCCCCTAACCGCTGCAGTAACACGAGTGATCAAATATACTCGAACGTGAAATCTGTTCTTTTATGTCATCTTCCCATCACCACCATTTCCGGAAAACGGTAGTGCTTCTAGCTATGTGCATTTAGTTTATTTTCTCCTTCCTTCTCAAAACATGCATCGATAATTCATCACAATGTCCGCTGAGCATTGCAACCGCAGATTGCTAGTTGTTGTCATTTCCAAGGAAAGGTGTGAGCTCGAACCGTTGAGTGGCTAATGGAAAACCACACAAACATAAATACAACCTTAGGCTGTAAAATTTGATACTTAAGCTTGCATAATATTTCATATACTTTTGATATCATGATACGAAGTTTAGGGTGCTTTTGTTATTTGCGACATAATATAGGTTAGGATAATTACATCTTTTGATAATTTGCGAAGAAAATGAATGGAAGTAATCTACCTTGAATGCAGTAGTGGTGGAAGTAAGATTTTTTAACTTTAATTTAATTTATTTTAACTATTCACTTTGCTGCTAAAGAGTGTTTCGATAAATTTGGAAAGTTGTATTTTTGTTTGACTGCTCCTCCAAAGCAAATTCGCGAGCTTTCAATAAAGTTACTCTTGATACGTTAGAAGCTGGATTATTTTGGGCACTGTACAAGATTTAATTAGACTTTTTTCTGCTACCGATTAACTAAACTATTTTTAATTTATAAAAATGTATTATAGCAATGAGTTTGTAACACAAGCGTACGTCGTCCAAATGTAAATAAAATAGGATATTTATTGATTAATTAATACAACATGTTAATTAACTGCGAAAACAAATGCTGTATAATTAAAGTAGCACATAAAAAGATATGCTAAATAAGAGTAGATTTGAATAGAAGTTTGAAAAGTTTGATTGAAACTAAAAAAAAACTTAAAAGTTGCTTACACATGAAGCATAAAGTTGGGAAGAAAGTAATGAATACAGTTTTGATGGTTACTAATTATTTTGCCAAATATTAATCAGAAATAATAACTTAGAACCTAGTTAGAACTTACCTTGTTGTTAAAAGATATCTTAATTTCACACTAATTATAAAAAATGTAAATTTTATATTGTTTATCTTATGCATTTTTTTATAAGAATATATGATAGATCGAAAGATACGCGATTATTTCCATCACGGTAAAAATTCCTCATCGGTAAGCAAATTCTCAGTTGTGATGTTTGTTCGGTTGTTGCTACCACCATACAATGTGGTGCGCCTCTTCGCACGAAACCAAAGGATTTATCGCCATTTATTGATGCCGATTTGAAAATCGACATTTTATTACAACTCGCGACCTGTGACAGCATATTCTCATGCCGGTTGAAGCGTTTTATGAGATCGTTTTAGCACCATACACCGCCCCACTTTACACCGCACGTTCCGTAGAGTCGCCTACGTCGCAATGTTGATCATAAAACATTTCCTACCATCTCACGTATTTATCCACCATTCGCACGTCGCAGAACCTAGCTATTTTCATTGACAGTTTATGGATATTCGAAAATGCTCAATTGCTTCATTCCCATTGCGTGAGTTTATTTAAACATTTGAAAGATACTGTGGCTTGCACTAGTTGAGCTAGTAGAGTTTCTATTTGTACATACTATGATTAGATTGTGAATGAAAGTGATTGAAAGTGTGTTTTTGTTTCTAGTTGATAATATAAAATAAATCCGCGGGAAAATGTGTTTTTGGGACTTTGTTTGACTAACTTATTCTGTTATTCAGTTTTTTTTATTCTGGACAGTATGAAAGTGTTGGTAAATGTGTTGCAAATAACGTAATTGTATACAAATTCAGTGTAAATATAAAATATAACTTGTATAACCTTAATAATTTCTGAATATGAGGCCTTTGGAGAAACACAGACACATTTCATTACGTTTTCAAGTTATTAACGTGATTTAATCGTTCTGGTATGCAGCGCACTGCTATACGTAATAAATAAGTATAAGAAAGAAGGATGGATGGATAGGCAAGTTTTTTGGCTCATTTTTTAGCAAGAATAACAAATATTTAGATCTGTTTAGTCTTTAGTGTTTTTTCTTCGATTTAAAATTTTTGTAAGGAATTTCTATCTTTTTAATAAATAATCAGATTAAATATTCTTCAATTCTTTGAGCATATTACCAGAGTACATACGCAACATTACAAGTTATCGGGGAGGAAATTGGTCCCATCAGTAAAGATTGCTCACGGTGACAATACTAACAAGGTTTTTAAAATACTAGTTAGAACTTCAGTTAATAACGTGATGAATGATTTCCTAGGCGAAATAATTGTTCCCTTGTTTTGTAGATAATTTATCTAACAGTACTTCACACTTTCAGAAATCCTAAAACCTTGTCTCTTATATCACCATCATCGTCGGTGGGCCAAATTCCCCTATCTCATGCACACGATCTACCAACATATATTTGCACACACGTACCGAAGCAATCCATCATCTCTAACGGTACACGTGCCAAAAGGAATTTTCGCTCCTTTCTCTCCCTCACTCCTTTCTCTCTATGATAGACTCACTTTATCTCTCTGGCAATGTGGTAGGCATTGTCTACGAGCTCGATCTCAGTATACCCTTTTTTGAATGACTTAATTGTAGCATTAACAAATATCTAAAAGCAAAGAGCAGTGACTGCATTGTTACATCCAGCGCTGTTACATGTATGCTAGGGAACGTGTTGCGCAAAAAGGAAATGTCCTCAAGGGATAAGTTGCAACGGGGGCGAAACGAATGATTACTTGCTCGAGTTCGATCGAAGTTGATGCTTTCCGCAGCACGCCACAATTTTCCGAAGGGGAAATTTCAATCAAAAACCGGCTTCAGCTAGGAATTGAAATATCTGAATGGCCTAGGCAGCAGAGTTGTGGTTTGGGTGACAGCTATGTCTGGATGGAATGCAGCGAATGCCTTCATGCTTTGCACTTCAAAAGTATAATTATCGACGAGTGTATTTCATCATTTGTCGTGTTATTCAGTTTTAGGGTAAAAATATCCGACACTGGAACAATGAAAGAATATTCCCCTGGCGCCAACAGAATCTTAATACAGAATGAAGTGAGTATTTCCGTTTTCACCACTTCAAGTGCAAGGATGTTAGGAACATTGGAAGTGTAGTGTAGCCCATTATTCTGTCGCTTTAGATCATGCCTTGTTCGCGGCTCGGAGCGCAAGTTAAGTTCCAGCTGGAACGAGTTTTGCTCCAGCAGAAATACGTTCAGTGAATACAACCCTCCTATGGGAGGCATGATTGATTACTACTTAAAGTGGTTTGTTATTTAATTTCTTGAATTTATAATATTGTGGTATTCACATACTTGACGCATTGATCGTATTTTTAGCATCCATGACTGTAGTAATTTAATTGCTCAATTGTAGTAATTGCTCAACTACAATTTGAAATGCAAAAGAAAATAACTACACAAAGTCACTACTGGATAACAACTGAGATAAAAAACATTGTACAGTTGAATAAAACTGACTTTAAAGAATAAACGGACGTGGTTTAATTTGTGTCAGGAGATGATTGGAGCTGCACTCTATTCTTCAGGCGTAGAATGTGCGTCATCCATAAATTTTTATAGAATGAAAATATAAATACGCTGAAATGCTGCACATGTTGCTGATTATTGTAAGAAAAGTTGTTTACATGTTAGATATATTATTTTAGTTTTAAAAATTTTTCGATTTAATTTTTTGACGAAATGAGCATTTTTTAATTTCATTTGGTTTTCATGAAATGTTACGATGAGAACCATCCAGCTCAATCTAGAACCAGCTTAACCTGAATTATACCTACCTACTTTTACTTACTTGTTTGTACAAAACTTTTTAATTAACATATGCACAACATCTTTCGACTAAATGCTTTTTCAACAAAATTACGTAGTTCAGACCAACATTTGTTGAAATGTTTTTTGATGCAAATTTAAAAGCCAATATAATTACTCTAGTTAAAGTCTGTGAATGCTATAATATAATATTATAAATTATTTTATGAGTATGCGCTTTAAAGGAAGATAGTTATTCTTCTGATGCTGCTGTGTTATGTCCCGTGCTTACAGCGTCATTCATCTCATGCTCTGCTACGTAAAAGAGAAAAAAAACTCACGATCCATTGAAAAGATAAGCTAATGACACTTAAAGAGCTGATTGAGCTTTTGTATTGTCAATGAATCAGCTGCATGACAGCCGTTTCGACTTGTCCGTAGAGTTTTCTGCTTTATTCGTCACCGCATTCTAAAGATGCAGAACTCGTTCTACGAATCGCACCAAAGGGACCCCAAAGCACATGTTGGAATAAGCTTCAAAACTTCCCTCCTGAAGCGATGGATGCCTGGAGCGTACCCTTCATCGTGCATGTTATGCATTTATAATTATCTTCTGCAGTTGAAACTTGAATCTCGGCCGTCAACCGTGGTACATTGATGTGACTATTAATCGGAACGCTTCTACAGATCTGTTCGAGACGTTGTGGTGCTCAAGTTCATCCGGGAATAGTTCCAAATCGAGATCGAGCATAGACAACCTCAGATAAGTAATGTTTTTTGTAAGCAATGATAAGCAGCAGACATTTCGTATTCTCCACGATTGTTAGAATAGTAGACGCCATGGCATCGATATCAATCTTGACTATTCGTAAAAAAGAACACTACGCTACGGTTCAGATTCATTTATTTGCAACGTTGATAATGCAATGTTGACTATGCATCCTCCGTCGCATGCAAAAATGCTAAAATCATCAGTCATTTCAATGGAGATAAATTGAATTCTATTTTAAACGATTGTTCGGTCCATCAACATGCTTAATAAAGTACGGTAGAGTGCACCTTCGATTAGCTTAGAAGAAGCTCATATTAATGCTGCGCATATTATTTCCACACCGACTTTCAAGAGCAATTTTTTTTATAATTCTTGAATGCTCCTTCTACCGACGTTGATTTTTTATGTTTTAATATATTTATTTCCCGGCTGTCTTGTCTACTTTGTTAAGAGAATAACCAATTGAAACAAATCCATAAGCAGAAAATAAAAAAACTAATATACTTTGCTTTACCGCAGGGGGTTTTACTCAAACCATTGTGTTGAAATTATCACCGTGAGTGTTATATATTGATACAACAGTTGAAGTATCATATAGAGTTTGACAGCTTAATACAATTTTTTATATTTTCCTTTGTGTATGTATTTTTCATGTTATACTTTTGCCTACTTTAAATATACGTTTCTAAACTTCCTTGAATTCAGCAATCCTTCGGTCCTTCATCTCTCTTACCGTCTCTAACATATTTAAAAAGACTGTTGAAAATAATGCTGATAAATGATATCACCAGTTACTACTGGGGTTTCAAAATGTTTATCACGTCACGTATGATAGTAAAGTTTTCCAATAAAAAACAACAATTCAAAACCCTATCGTTCGTTCCGAGTAGATAAACGGCAGTTCGGCCCAGCTACGATTGGATATGACCTAACAATAATGCAACAAAAACCGTAAACAGGACACCTCGACGACGGTTTTCGTTCCGTGTGTTTTACCTACTTTTTTATCTACTTCAGAAATATGTTTCCACAGCATTATGCGCATAGTTTATTCTTTGGATCGCTTTAGCTGGGGTTTGAAAATATGGAAAAAATGAATTTCTTGTAAAGAGCATCATTAAAAAACTTTTCCAATTTAATCCACACACATATTCACTGTATGCGTCAAGCTTACCGTTGAAGCATTACAAATGGGGATTCGTTACGTGATGCGCGGGACGAACGATATTTCTCCATGCCAATCTCTATCGTCATTGGCAGTAGTTTAACGACCAGTTACTGGTCGACACTGAACAATTTATGCTGTGTTTCGGAAAGCAGTAAAATGGTACCTAAAGCTCTCAATTTTTGAGACGTGCTTGTAAGGTGCCGTCGTTAAAAAGTACGGATACGACGGAAGCATCACGCAAGGGATGAAAATCTCATCAAATTCTCAACGCAATCGACACCGCGATCGAAAAGAGAAGTGTTAGGATTGTCCAAACAGCACGGCCTGGTGGATTGAATCTTTATGTTGACGTTAAAATGGACCCATAAAATAATGGTATTTCTTAAAGCACATGCCGAAATTGTGTGATCGAAGCAACTGTCGGGATAATCGGCAGCTAGTAAACGAAAACGTTTTTCGAACTCAACACTTTATCAAGAGCTTTATAAAACGTAACCTTTCCGCGTATACTTGAACTCGTTTGAATATTGGTGAGAATTCCTGCCGTTACCCTTTCATTACACTTGAAAGCATAAAATTGAGTTTAAAATTCGTTTTTTATTTGTAGCTCATTAAACAAAGTTAGTGACTGATCTCGTCTGGTCCACCTATTCTGCGTCCTCATTTTACTTTTTCTGTTGACCTGAAGTATTGGAACAAAAAAGTGTACTTTAATTTCAGTGTTTTGAAGCCGTAAAAACTCCAACTCTTTCCTAAAGCTTTCCTTGTAGCTCAGGTTTAAACGAATCTTTTCCCGTGTTTCAATAAAGGATAGCCAAATGTTGTTAAAAACACACCACGAAGGTATCGGACCGAATGTGTCGATTTGTTTGTGCTGGCGTTTTTTCAACTTTTCCTCGCACGAGTTACGACCGGGTCTGAAAAGTCATAAATTTATCGTATAAATTTCCTGAACCGAGCACTGTTGGAGGAGTTTGTACGATGTTCACTTTGCTTCATGCTTTGGCTCCTTTAAGCAGCATCCAAAAGGTTGGCAAAAAAAGTAACTGAACACGTGCTCCCTTTGCTTAAGGAGTAAAGTTTATGGCGGAAAGAAAAATAAACCGATGCCAACCGATGGCTATAGAGTGCCTGCCGTTCCATCGCTGTGAGGCTCGTTGGCAGCCATACGGGAAGTAAATAAATTTTATTAGAATTAATCCTCTCACGGCATCAATGGCTTCCGATGATTTTCTTGGTGAAAATGCAAATACCTATGAACTTTGTCAGATACTAGATGTAAGTTGAATCAGAAACTTTTTTCCCCCTTTTTCTGAAGCATTTGCCACAGGTTGTTATCAGTAAAAAGTTATCCAGATGACGGTATTGGAACAGAAACTATTACATTTGGAATTATTATATTTCAACAGTACTAGGCTTATATTCTGAAGTGGGAAACAGTATTGCAATGCTTCGCACAGTTCATTAGCTTTTACATTTCCTTCACAATATTTACGGGTACCACGATATTTAAATATTTAATTGAGCTCGGCCAACCCTTTATAATTTTGGTTTAGACGAAACGAAGCAATAGAGCTAGTTCATTGGTGAAAGCGTTTATGTTTTTAAGTAAACTTATTAGTCTTTTTGTTCCATACTGAGTTTTTATGTGATGAAGAATCCTTAGTTTTTTGTTTATTTTTTGTTTTATCTTACTGTGTCATCGTTTTTATGTTGTCGTACTGCCTGTGTCATTGTATTACCTTATTTTCTATTGTTTTTATGTATTTATTTGAATATGTTGTCCAAGCAACAAGATATGAAACGTAATAACATCATTAAAACTATTTCTCACATAAAAATAAAAAAATCTACCAATATCCTCAAGGATAAGGTGTTTCGGAAGTACACATTTTATAGCTTAATAAAGAGTGTTGAAAGTGTTCTGCATAAATTTAAATTTCCTGTCCATCTTATGTGTACAACATTTGCATGGCATTTAAAACACCTATTCCACTCAAACTGAAAACAGATAAAAGACGCTGAACTTTTTATCTTCTCCTGCATCATGAATGAGGTCTAGTAAAGTTATTGATATCGTTTGCACTTATCGATTGTTAGCTACAAGTAGCTAAGATTTCGTCTTACTGTGAATATGGCACAAAACTGTGAAATGACAGTAACATTAATGAGGTCATAAATGCCCCTTATTCTTTAGATAACGACCCAGATTAGCAGTTCCGGATTGTTTGGATCCAAAAGGATCTTCAACGGTTACGGAACCTACCAGCACAGGCTACTATTTTTTTTTGCACTGGCTACTATTCACAATATCTCGTTTTTGGATCAATCTCAAGACACCATTTACCTTTAACGGTTCACCACCAAGGCCAAGCGCAGTAGAGTCCATTCTGGTTGACCTAATGTCTGAGAGCGTATAGGTGTCCCGGTACTAGCTAACCGCACAAAATTGTGAAGACAAAATGTTTATTGTTTGTGTATTGAAGCATCAAAAAGCTTCGACCAGGTGTGCTTCATGAGTTTTGGGATGGGTCCACACGTAAGAAACGACCGGCCGTCCGATGATTTCCTTTGTTGAGCTCTCCGTTTGAAGTTTCTTCGCCAAGCCTTCTCGCTGGCCCTCTCTTGGTTCCGTCGCTGAGCCGCTATTTATGGTTATTGCAAAGGACCTGCGACCCAAGTCATTTACGCTCGACTTCAATCTAAGTGGCTCTTTACCGATCATCATCACCGGTTGCCATAGCCGTTCGATTGCCCTTAGGGTAGCTTTTGCTGTAGCGGCCGTTGTCTAACACATCTACCATTGGCCACATTGACACGCTTCATCTCGGTACAACGGTAGCCGGCAACTGGAAGTTGTGCATACTTGGCAAAACGTCTCTCGAACGCAGCACATCAGCAGCGTATAGAAACGGTCTCTGTCGAACGTGGCGAAGAGTGAAAATAAACAGCCAAACTACCTGAAAATGAGAGTGCTTGTGCCCTTGATGCCATTTACGGAAACACTCCTTGTAAAGTACTCTGCACGTGCTTTAGCCTGCCTGAACGCCGAATGACGCGAACAATGGCCAAGTGAGCTAACGCGTTCTAGTTTTTCTGCTAAGAGATTAATAATTTGGTACGGTAATGGAATAATCTAGTGCAGGTGAAGTTTTTACCGACTGTATTGCAGAGGTTTAGAAACATTTTTAAATACATTTCTTATGACATTTTATGTTGTCTTTGATCAAGTATATCAATGCGGTTGCACCTTTTATAGGCAAAACTACAATATTGTTAAATTATTATCAATCAACTTGTAAATGTCACTACACGTTCTTTTATTGAAAAAAATCAATCGTTTGTTTACATTGTTATCATTTTTTTTTATCTTCGCCTTTAGCATAAAGAAGCAGACATTATTTTGTGCAATGATAAATTTATTACAGTTTATACACCATTTACTATCTAAAACATTTCTTGCTTTAAACTTGTTATGTTGAATTATTAGCATAATGATTTAAAGTCCACAACTTTAGACCTGGTTTACTCAATAACAAAACAAATGTGCATGAAAATCCTTTCCGTTCACATATCCAATTCATATAAACATACTTTCTCTGAAAAGACAGAGAAGATCATATTTGTTGGGTAATCTGTTGTGAGGCCATAAGTGTTGAGCTAATGTAAAAAATATTAAATAATAATAAATTTAAGGCCAGATGTTCTCTCATTCTATAATCACATTCTTTTTACATTCACATACACATTACATTTTTTCGTAATTTTGTTATGTCCAGAGGCATGCTTAACAGAAAATACAAAAAAAAACACAAAACAAACTGCTCGGTTCCAGTTTTAGAATGCAAATCAAACAATATGATATCCTTCTCTAGTGCTTTTCCATATAGGGGTATCCATCTTTAGTGTATATATTTTTATGTAAAAAAATCACATATCGCAGCTTGTTCCGTTTGCTGCAACACCGCGTGTGTCTTGCAATATACACAACAAACTTTAGATAACAAGAAGCCACAGTATGTATGTCCAGAGGAGAATATCTTCAGTTGAAAAAGCTGAAAAACATTTTCAATACACACACACACACACGATGCCCCGATTTCCGAGTCACAGCCCAAAGCTGACAGAGTGCACCAAAGGTGAAACCTGAGATTCCAGTACAAATATGTATATTTTATTCGGCAAATATTGTCTTGCCAAGCATCGTTGAATTGCTAGTGCGTGGGCTCTGTAGGTGGTGAGGTTGGTTTGGTATGCTGTTCACTTGCCAAAGACTAAAAGGTTTCGATTATTCTCTGCAAAGAAAAGCTTTCAACATTTCGTACGGAGGAAGTAGAGTAGAGAAGTTTCATACGAAAAGCGTTCTTGTTGGAAATGTCATCATGTGAAATGGATATTTGCATCAGCCTCTAGAGGACGACAGAAACTGAGTAAAAGTCTAAAGTATTTTAAATGTGGCTGGTAAGTAAGGGCAAGACAAGAGACTGAAAGATGCCTGAGAATCAAAGTGTAACAGTGAGCCTAACATAAAATAGGCGTTCCAATAATGAATGCTTAAAATGTGTTCTGAAACCAACTAACCGCATAGAGTATATTCTTTGACACGTTCCAGCCTTTTTCTTGTTCACAGTTCATATCATTTTTATATGTTCCCTGCAGAACATAGCTGCTTGTTGGAATATGATAGCAATGTTTTGCTTTGGCAAGAGTCACTAGCAAATTCATACGAGTACGCATTATGCGCTTTGTTTTCGATGCATAGGGTATTGCTTCCGGGATTTGTCAAAAGTAGAAGCAATTTGCAAACGAAATATACAAGGTACAGTTGATGTGATCAATCTTCTGGTCAATTTAGTATTGAATTATCGTTAACTTCATACCAATTATGATCATACACTTTTTATCCCATTCATTTCCACTGGTTTATCATGTTTGAGTTTGAAATATGTACTGAATAAGCGCATGATTTCGAATAATTTTATGTGGTATGGTCCTTCAATTTTTAACATTTCTCAATTACAAATTCTGGTATACATTTACATTAATTTAAACAAAACGGATAAAAAGAGAAGAATTTGTTCCAAATATTTATCGGAAAATTACTACTACTTATACTTAACATACTAAGATAACCGCAATTATTTCAAAACAACTTTTTTTTCCAATTACTTTGCCTAAAACCAATTTAGACAAACAACAATTTTATTGCTCAAAGCTCAAAAAGCGGCCATGAAATAATGATTCATACACGCTGGTTTCTAAACACAATCTTTTCACTAGTTTCTACCAATAGTTTTCTAGCACCATTATGGTACTAGCATTGACTTTGACAGTGTGCACCATATCATTATCTATGTCTCTTCGTTAGAAGTCCAAACATGGTACTGTCCTTCAATGGCTATTGTTACAGGGGTTTGAGCACTCTCCCTTGAACCAACCTCAACATCGTTTATGTATTGGTGGATGTTGTCGCTAACCAAAAGTATGCCCCCAACTTTTTAACACAAAGGTTTTATTGACTCATCCAAATAACAGTATAAAATGTTACAACTACCCTTCAGATTAGTTTTTTTTCTATTAACTTTGCATGATCAATTTGAATTAGAAACTAAAAATTAGAAATTATAAAAAGATTCAATTGGTGTTAGATACGATTGATTTGTGTTACACAGCTTTTGTAAATGACATTAATCAAGCAATTTTGCTGGGTATTTTACACCCACAGCTGATGATTTTAAACGCAATGCACAGTGATTAGACAATAAATACAAAGAAAACAATCCCTGGTGTATACCCAAAGCGTTAATGGTAAAGTGTGTCACTTTCGAAAAAAAAAATCACACCGCACACATTTTTTCTTCGCGGAAAGACGTGCTTCCGACGTTAAATTTATATTATTTTTGCTATCCCTTATTTGTCATATTGACGCATGTAGATACCTTAATCAATGTTATTGGATCTATAATTACTAGTTTGATGATTTATTGAGATGCTTTCTGCTATTTAATGACCGTCTGTATTCAACGTTGTATCGTCGTTTAGGACATTTGACACAATGCATGAAGCCTACCTGGGAGCAACTGACCATAATTGAATGCTTGAGACGTCCGGTTCCCGTCGAAAGAGATACAAAAGGGAAACTGAAGCTAGAAAGCGTCAAAATAATTGATGGATAGCTGTTTGTGTTTTTACTTTCGGTATTGCGTGAACTATGCGGCTCGATTCATGATCACTTTATAATTAATATGTCATGGATATCTAACAAACAAGTTTTTTTCCACGCTCTGAACACTCTGAAGTTTCTTTTCCTATGCCAAAATTGCCTCATCTTTTGGTTTATATAATCTGTTGTTTCTCAGACTGTACAAAGTTTGATAAAAATATTTTTTTTATGGTCAGGATTAACCAATTACAATTTAACCATTTGACCTAAATACCATTGCATAATATCATTAGCTACTTTCAATTGAATCAAGATTGAGAAAGAACTAATTTGATGAATGTTTTAAAATGTATTTGTTAAATACGTAGAGAATTTTGTAAATAATAACATTTGTTAAAGTGAGTATATTGAAATTAATTTTACTCTCCATAACATTTGTAACTGTCAAAAGAGCATTTGTTCTACTTATATCCTTAAATATCTCAAAAACTCTTTTTAACAGAAACTGTAAAAAACACTTCTACGAGGACTGTACAAGCAGGAAAGAGTGCTCGCAGCACATCGTATTATTTATCTTTTGCACATTCAAACGTAAAACTGATGTAATTATCTGTTTTTTGTTGCCCCAAGAAGTGAAACATGATTTCCAACAAGTTTTACTTTGCTCATAAAAACCTGTTTGAAAGTGTTATGTTGCTTTATACATTTGCTAAGGCGTTGCCAAGCAAATAATTATGTTCCCACGAACGAATAGGTTCAGCTTGAACTTTTTTCCTTTCTGCTCCCAACAACGACAGGTATTGACTTTCCCTGCCGTCACCGAACGGCGCCAAAGCATGAAATTGTCGCTCTGTCAAAGGAATCCGCGTCCGGGGCATGATCTTTGAGCGAAGGCAAAAAGAATGGGTTTATTTATAGATCAGGAACGTTTCGATGGAATCAAGCGACACACACCAATTCCAACGCAACGCAAAACATTAAAAAAAAAAACATTCAATATGATCAAACAACGTAAAGCGGCATGATGCGGTTTGCGGTCAAGCCACGTCACGTGCGGTTTTGAAAATGAGCTCGTTATCGTCATACTTCCCACATGTTGGAAAATAATACTTGTCCTCGAGGAAGGTACTTTTTAATGCCTGATTAGCAACATGATATGTTTTAAATGTTCATGCTCGTGAACAATGGAATGTATGTGTTGGTTAACGGCAACCGCCGAAACGATTACAATTATTTATATTCAAACGTTTTAACGGTACGTCAGATACCAATCGCAACCATTACCTAATTCACATTTATTTACCACCCTTGCAAAAATGTTTATTTGCTAAACAGATTATTTTACAAAGTATGTATACAAAAAGTATTCCTATAAATGGTATTGATACACCTGATATAAACTACTAAAAAAAATATTAAAAAAGCAAAAATTACAAAGAATTATCATGAATATGACAACAAATAAAAAGATTAGTTGTAGATAAACTTCAATGTAACAAATATATACAAGACAACTATAACAAATAAAAAACAAACCGAAAAAAAACAAGTAAATCCATAAAAACATGCCGACTGTGATCCCACGGTGAATCTCTTTGCCCTCACAGTAATAAAGTGTGAAATAAAAACAGAGCGCTACGTGCAAGAAATTAATTGTGTGTAGGATTACTGTTGTATTCTACCACTTCATACTTGTTGCAAATGAAGTGGGAGGAAATAAAAAAACGAACTGCCTCCATTCTTCTAGGACCGTTAAAGGATTCGTACGTCTTGGAACGTGGTGTTACGCCGAAATCTCATTGCATTTGGGCCAACGACCCAAGCTCAGTCTTAATGTTGAAAGCAGCATCTACGATAGCGAGGCCCAACAACACGAACCCGAGGTCACTAGTAATACAGAATGCGTGTGTGTTGCGTGTACACTTCTTTATTTTCGATCGTTTCAAAGGACAGTTTCAACGCATTCTCTTTTGACGTAAATGTTTACATATTATTTGTTTATTTTTCTAGTACAAAAGATGCAGTTGCACCACATCCTTTATGTTCATTGATGCGATGTGTACGAATGATGATATAAAAAATAGCATTGTATGAATGTTTAGCTATTTTTCCATGTTTTTGATTTCGGGATGAATCTTCGTTCAATGGTGGGAGCTCTAGATGCTTTCTAGTTTCTTGTAGGCTGATTAATATGTATCACTTTTAAGAAAATTCAATTGTTTTTTTTAATTATAATTATTATAAATTAAATTCTCCTAGACGAATTGTATACATAAAACATGAACATTAATGATTTTATTACCAGAAAAAATGATATACTCATTGATTTATTCTTAAGAGAAGTATTTTACTAATGTTGGAAATCGAAGATCCTCGCACATCAATTTCAAACTATATAATTTTCATAAAATATGGCTTCAAAACGTACCTTAAAACAATTGCCCTCAATGTTGTTTTAAGCCTCTTCATCCTTCCAGTAGAAGTGCATTTTCATAAATATAAGCGAGAAGACATTTTGCATGGGTGTTTAGTCGATATACGAGACAACAGAACCAAAGCCAAGTGCTACCCATGCGCGGTTCAATGAAGGGCAATAAATATAAAATGATTGGACCACGCGTCTGGCTTTTTTAATGTTTTTTTTTCTTCTCAATGCTACACTAGGCACCCTGCAATTGCCTGAAATGCTTCGCTCCATTCGTTAGGGATTGCGAACTGCGTTGGCTTTTTTGTTTATCGTTGGGCGTGTGATTTTGCGTGTCGACGAACGTGCTAAAACAGAGGCCGAAATGTAATTTTATACATGCTATTTAATGGTTTGAATACATGGTCCAATCCACTTGCATAACATAATATACCTATTCAATTGAAGAGAAATTCGTTGCTATCGCTACGTTATAGAACATTCAGTTTATGCATGTTGTTAGTTTTTAGAATATATAGGATATACTTAAGCTAGTATTACAATAGCTTGAGCTGTCTCTGATTTTAATTAATATATCAGTAAAGCTTAAACCATTAAGGCACATTAATATCAACATATCTGATCAAATATACGATAGATGGTTTCATAAATGTACATAGCATCCAAATGTAGCTCCAAATTACTTAAAAAACTGTATTTTTTACTCGATACACATAGTTCTGTTTATTCCCTTTCTACCTGTATAGAGTCAAGTGCCACGTTTTTCATTGCGCGATTGAGACTTCCTGCCGTTTTTTGTTTGTGTCTATTTTTTCTTCTTACTCAATCTGTCAAAACGTAACTAATTAGTTCCCTCGGCATGAAGAACGATAACAACCTGTCGTCGTTGTCGCCGTCATCATCGGCGTTGCAATGCCAAGGCGGCAATCGGAATGCTGGACGAATGATTGTCGCCCATTGGAAGCTGAGAGGCGTTAGTCGACCGGCGTCTCGGCAACCAAGCCCACGGGTTGAAACCACGGCCAAACACCTTTGCGCGAGGTGCCAGTGCTGCTCCGAAGGCTGCAACTTTTGCCAGAGAAAGTTTACCGATCGCTGATCTTCATGACAGCAGGAAGGGGGAAGCAGGTTAGCCAAGGGGTACTTGGCGCCGAGTGGCCCACCACATGACACTATACTCGCATAGTAAGACGAATATCGCGTTCGACAGGGTTCGAACAGGGCCCACGCGCATCGATCCTCTCATGGTACCACCGGGGGCCTGGAGCGTGGATAATGGAATTTTTGTGCTGCAAAACGCTTGCCTTTATAATTTGCACCAGTTCACCATAGCAGAATCGTGAAGTAGGTGTTGCATTGCAAATGCAAATATGTTGTACCTTTTCACGATGGGATCAAGTTGTTGTTACATTAAGATGTTCTTGAACTAGAGCATTATTTACATTCTACACCAGATAAATGAACTCAAATTTGCCTTCGACTATATCATTTTTGATGCATGAAATTAAATAATGCATACTATGCATGATAATGTAGTGTTAACTTTACGAATGCTCTATAATTTCGATTTAGCCTGAACCGGAAGCCTGGACCCTAGACAAGTTTTCCTATGCGGCTTTAAAACCGATACAAGGTTGAAGCGAGCCGGCTTTTTAAGATTTTGTTGTGTTCATAATCATTTTGAATTTACGAATTGTTATATTATACAAATAAACAATATGATCATAATAATATTTATGTATTGTTTAAGTATTATTTAAGAATTTTTATTTCATACAATATTTTACCCGGGATTGTCACGCTTTTGTCATGTAGCATTCGTTTTCTCTTTCGCCTCTCTAACGCTCTACTCTTTCTTTAAGTTCAAAGCCGAGAGAAAGAGTATTGAAATGAACGAAAGAGAGAACGTGATTAAAGCGAGAGATTTCATGCTCTCAAAAAGGAGCACTCGAGAGATAATCGCGAGAGAAATAGCGAAAGAGAAGGCATGTTTCGTTATGCGTCGGTTGTTTATGTAGTTTTCTCTGTTCCACCTTAACGAGGAATCTGGAAAACTGAACGAAACTGCTCCATGGCCGGTCTGCGCGTTAGCGGCATGTTTGCTTTCGTTTAGTTTCGTTTAGTTTTTGGAAGCGCCGGGCATGCCGCGTCGTTCGTAGCGCGGTTGTTCGATTTCCGGGAAAGAATACGCGACTGTGCATTCGTGAATATCGTGCAGTTTTGGATCAATTGTGCTGGCAGTGAAGTTTCAAGTGATCATACGTGCGTAGAATGATTGTTGCACCCTAAGGTACCTTTATGGAAATGTGCGTTTGAATTTGGTTCAATATGTGTGGTGAGTGTGTATTACTGTGAAACCAATAGATTGGCATATCGTCAAGGTAATCTACTAGAATAGAAAGTGTGTGATAGTCAGTAAAATATTTCGAAAATAATTTTCATGTGCCACAATAATATTCGTGTAACTAAACCCGAAACATACCGTGTCTGCGGATTGGTGAAGGGGCTGGGCCGCAAGGAAGGTGATACCGTATGGTATTGGTAAAAAGCAACATGTCGAGATAGATCCCGCTTCCCCGAAACGCATTTCGTCAATGTGAAGGGAAAATTCAATCCACGGTTGCAATAAAATGCAGTTTTACGACATGAAGGTGTTCCTCGAGCGTCTCCTTTCGTTCTTCTTCTCCTCTTGCTTCTGCTGCCGGTGTGCTCCAATGTGGCATGCCGAAAAGGAAGGTTATTAATAGCCGCATTTTCTACGGAGTGCAGCACCGTGTGCATGTGTTTGCATAGTCTTGCGGCCACCGTCATCGGGGAATAGTTTTTATTAGTGGCAAATGTGCGTGCGGTGCCGTTGTGTTTGTGTGTCTGTGGTTGCTAATGATTTAATTGCTTCAGAAGATTAGTGCAATAAGCGCGAGTGATCACGGCAACGACACAAAAAGTGAATGAAAACCAAGCAACGAGAAATTTATGAAAAGGGCAACGGTTCTGTAAATGTACCCATGGCTGCTTGCTGAGGAGCAGGAAGAGAAGTTTGCATTTTAACAGTCCCGTTTGAATCTGGTGAAGTTTCTAATCGAAGTGGACACATCGTCTTCGTAGCCGTGTCGCGTCGCGGATCAGGCGTTCATTAAGCGAAATGCGGAAG
This sequence comes from Anopheles punctulatus, assembly GCA_000956255.1. Lineage (NCBI taxonomy): Eukaryota > Metazoa > Arthropoda > Insecta > Diptera > Culicidae > Anopheles > Anopheles punctulatus. The sequence goes on along the minus strand of JXXA01005772.1, from coordinate 35,005 downwards.
CGAATTAAATCCGAATTCAGTTTCCTGTAATTATAAAGTGAGCTACTGTGATCTTTTCGTATACTTGACTCATCCTGAATAATTTATTGTAACTTGGGAGTGAATTCCTAAATGATACAGTGCTGGGCGTGATAACAAAAACCATTCCATTATGTTTGGTCTAACTCAAAGCGTTGAGTTTACCTCTGGTTTATTTTTTTGGTTCAAATTATGTTTTAAATGCGTTTGGTGTGTTTCTTTGTGCGTTTGGTCGGTGTACGACAATTTATTTCCATATACCTTATAGTGAAACGATAAGCAGAAGAAAACAAGCCTACACACATACGGCAATAACAACGGAAAGAGAAGGCCCTTTTCTCATAAATCAAAGGATTTATCAGACCAGGGGCTCGCACGTCGTACCGAATCTCGTCGGGCACAGAGTGTCAAACGTCACAAATCGTTAAATCATGTTTCATCGTGTACCCATGCGCCTTCGATAGGCCCAAAGAGCGGCACGTGTTTAAGGCTCCCGAGTCCAAACGATTTTGTGCAAAATGTGTTTTTTTTTTGTGAAATGGAAACAGAGAAGGCAGATCCTAGTGGTTTGAAAAGAAATGGCATGTTAGGTCCACATCGTGCTTGTGTGTGTTGTTTACGGTTTTCTTCTCAAACGCCGGTACACACTGTGTACGCCGGACGAAAATACTGCTACAGCAGTTCTGTCGTAGTCTATCAATGCGATTGTAGGATCGTTGTGTGCGCAGGTTGTTTTGCATTGCATTATAAAAAAAAACATGGAGAGAAACTGCCGACAGGGTAGTAAGAACACAAAAAAAGGTGAAGGTAACAGTGGTACGAAATGCTTTTATGTGACCATTTATTATTATTGATGGCGATTTATTGCACTGACGGTGGTGGTGGTGGTGTTTTTCGGTGTAAACGGTGTCATATTTTTTCGGCTTCGGTGTCGAATATTGATGGGTGTGTAGTATCGTGTAGGATATCTTCCTAAATGTCCACCGTACCCTAGCCCCTTTTGTGCATATTGTGACCACTGCAGTGTAGGATATCGAGGCGTACGCCTGCATTTTATTAGTGTATGTATTTTCTGGATCCTTTTGTGGACACATTGTCGTTCTATTCAGAAGAAGCCATTTTAGTATTTGTTCAACTTCTCCAAATTCGGTTTTAATTCCCAATCGTAGCACGCACCTAGTTTGGGTGATTTCAAGGTTGATAGTGTTACCATGCATTTGAGTGATTGCTAAAAATATTTAAAAGTGAATTAGAATTATTGAATTGATATTTTTAAATATCAAGGAATGGAAAATATATTTCAGATCGTGAAAGTGGTACAATAATTTGAAAAGTGTTCTAAATTACATGAATAATGATTAAACTGTGTATTTCAATTTCATTTATGTTCACACGAAGGATGTTGAACATGGATGAATTTGGAATAACAAATGTGAAAGTTAGTACGTCATTTACAAGAGAACTGATCGTAGGAGCCGTTTTACCATTTTGCGCTGGGAGTTAGTTGCTACGTAATCGTAAAATCAATTCCCAATTTTGCTACGCGATCTTCCTTCAAGTGGTCAAGTGGATTAAGATGGTAAGTGACTGATGGCTGTGAGGTGATTTCTATTTTTATTGTATCGATCAAATTCTTCCTATCAAAAAAAACGATCCTCATCGATCAAGCGCTGTTCATTACAACTGCTTCAGAATAAAAAAGAAAAATAACGATTTCGAATGAAATTGAAAGCCCTTAACTTTGGATGCGTACTGCTTAAACTCACAAGCAGTACACAACAACTCGCTTCTGTATGGTGTTTTCTTCATGCTCTTATGAATATTACATTTTGTAACGAGCGAGCGAGTCTATTGTTGCACGAAAATTGTTCATCAGGTCCCGTTTCAGTCAAAATGTGGCAAAAATTAAGCTCATGGTTATTTACGCATCGCTTACAGCACTCTATAATTTAGATTTGGATTTGAAAGAAGAAAAAAGCAAACTCGATCCTTTTATGAATCGTTGTAATTCCGGCTTAACTATTGGATGTTCCAAGAATACCTAAGTTTGTTGGTTTTTTACCGCGTGGAAAGGATGTTGTTATAGGCGATAATTTATGCGTTAATTTATGCGTTGTCTGAGCTGGCTACATTTTTTGCTCCTCTGCTTCTGAAATTACATTTACTTCTCACTTAAGTTCAACCGATTCACTATACGGAGATGAAACTACCTTTGACATACCAATAATAAAGATGAAAACATCGTTAGAGACGAAAAATCGTTAGACTCTCTAAAACCATCACTGATGCCGCTAACAACGTTTGAAATTCATCCCCCAGACGGAAGCGCAGACGTTGGAATATAGTAGAAATAATAAAACGGTGTTCCGTTTGGTGTCCTGCTGTGTTTGCACAGACACCACCAGGTATTAAAGCTTCGATGGCTTTCGGGGGATTCTTTGCCAAATTTTACGATACCTTTTCTGCAACCGAAGCTATAAAAGATGCTGTCTGGCAAGAAGGGTAAGTGGATGCAAGTAGAGCTCCCATTAAAAATATCTTCCCTGTGAGACCGATGAGTTCTGTAAAGCAGTGAAACACTCGAGAGGGCGATTTTCTGCTAGGATCTGTTCATTAAAATAATGTAGTATATTTATGCACCTTCCGCTTTGCTTCCATATTAAGTGATATTATGAGTTTGTCTAGACGGTTAAGATGAAAGTTCGATTTCAGTATAGTAAAACCGGAAATAAATTTACATTAGGTATTTATAAAGCTGAGCAAATTTCAAGTAATTACCTAAGCAATGTAATATTGATACCCTTGAAAATTTGGGACTTCAAGTAGCATTCCATCCCATTTAGTGTTCGTGCTGCTTGTGGACTATTTCCTGACAGGAGCTGAATAAAACATGCAATGTGGTATTTGAGCCTCTGTAATGTATATTTGGTTTACCGAAATGTAAGCTCTAATGTACATCTCAGCACAACACCCTTCTGCCGTAGCATTTCTCGATCCAAACCACAGCGATGAATCCATTGGGATTTGTATGTGGTAGCGTAAAATTCATCGACCGAAAACCACGATTCAGCAGCGCAAACCCACCTCGAGGCTCTTGCAGTGTATCCTGCAAGAAGGGAATGCAACGAAAATTTGGTAGCACAGTAGGGAAAACTTTTTCCTCGGCCCTTCAAAATTTAGTTCCGGTTACTTGCGGGGGTGAGCTGCTGCTTGGGATGGTGGACGTATAAAGTATATATTAAGTCCGTCCGGTGTGTGGATTAACCGCATATACACATACACCATTACTGGTATAACAAACCAGTACTTTCTGGGGAAACGTTAAACCCTCGGCTCGTCTCTAGGGATTGTGTCTATTGCTGTGATGTATTGGTGTAAGTGTTGGGTGGGACAGGACCTGCCTTTAAACTGTTTCTTCTGCTGATTGTGGAGCGACTAGTTTTCCTGCCCGAGGCGAAATAAAACCGAGCGAGTAATATAAGGAGGGTGTAATGTATTCGACCACGGTTATATCGTTCTGATGGGTAACATCTTGCCCGCCACGCATACATGGGGCAAAATAACATTAACCGAATTGTAGCATCGCATTTGTTTCTCATTTAAAGTGTACGTGACCTGAAACTGATAATATATTTGGTTCTTTACGTATTGAGAAGCTGTATATTTTTGATGTATTTATTCTCAACCAATGTTTTATTGGGGTGAACATCTAAGAACTCGTCGCTAAACGAGTACCAACGAATATAACATATATGAGGCCTGACAACAAAGCCTATCAAACGGTTGTACGTTATTTTAATTGCCGCTACTGTCGTATTGATCCTGGTAATTGATTAATGGATTTTCAAAATTTTTAGATACATTATTTTATGTATATCATGTAAATTAAAAAAAAATCTCAAATCTTTGATAAGTGTAAGACATCAATAAAGATGATATAATTTCTACGATGTTTGCCTATATCAGATAATGTCAGTTAGTTCTCCCCACCACCTTTTTAGAGTATTACATCACAATCAATTTACACTTTATAGACAGAGCTGCCTACCAACATGGTTCGGTCACGTTTTTGCCGTCGCCGCAGGCACGCGTCGGAAAATGACACAACTAGCAACAACAGACGAATGTCTGAGAGACTTCGTCATGATTTGATGCTTGTGACAGAACCGTAATTGACACATCACCCATCTTCGGTAGAAAAGAGCAGCGACCCGTTAAATGAGACTGAGATTCACTTTCTCGTTGTAATGTGCCTTGTATTTGGATAGTGTCTGTGCGTGTCATTTATGGCTATTTTCCAATAACTCAGTTGTCTGGTATGAACGCGGAAAGCACGCGTAATATCAATGCATTACCCGATGAGCACGTTTTCATAATTTTTTATAAATTACTAAATTGGAATTTCTTCACCGTGTCTTTTTTGCTGACAGCTGTTCGTGCAATATTGTATTAAAATTATTGCTACAATCGTATTATTTATACGAGAATTTCGCTTACTAATGCAGTAATTAATTATTTAATATTTCTCACATTCGCTAAAGCAAGCTAATTGGCTAAACAAAGCAGATTTCATTAAATTCAAAATTTTATCAAACTGGGTTTTTCTTGTTGTATGAACGAAGGCACTTCAAGTCCAATCCATGCCATTGATCCTGAAGAAATGTGAGAATGGTAGTTTTGCTTCTTTATTAGTATCACTGCGAGCAACAATGGTATATTTGTTCCCTCTGCGCTTTTGTTGTACGAATGCATGATTATAAAAACATGAGACTGGCTGCTAACTTTCCACATGCTGCTGCTAGTGGTGTCTTTCCCCTTACAAGAGAAGTGGTTGGTATAAACCCTCGCTTGTCGTAGGAATTGTTCATAGGTTGGCGTGCGCGCACTAATGAAGGAATTAAAGATTACCGTTTTGCTTGAAACATGAAACTTTATCACAGCCTTGCTGCCGGGTGGCTGATGACGATTTGATGTCTTAGTCACCCGAAAACGCTATCGCACGTTGTGTAGAATTTCCGGAGAAACTTTTTACGTCACGCAACCATTTGTAATAGAAACGAAGAAGTGTGTGGTATATTGGATATAAAAAATGTTCCTCAAAAAAGGTGTCAGGGTTTGTTTGTTTTGTATATGCTGTAAATAAACTCAATTTAATTTTTTGGATATTCATGCCAATGGACGGAAAAAGTGATGGTAGAATTTTATATATTTTTGGCTCATTTATAAATGGTAATCGAATAACAATTTATTTTCATGAAAGCTACTGTATTTATGATATTGATTAATTAAAGAAGCTATGGTAGACATTCAACATGTGAAAAAAACAATTTTTTGTTGTTGGAACCTCAGAAATAGCGACTTTGGTGGAACGAACGAAATTAGTCAAAATCGTTTTGCTCCGTGTCTATTTCAAATTTTTCATGTAGTAGTTGATGCTGTTCAACGCATCGTCTCTTAACGCAGTGCGGTGCAACAGCTGTTCTTACAACCATGTTTTTTCCTTCCTGTGTGTGAGTGTGTAATGTCGAGGGCGCTTACGCCGCGTGCCCCGGGTCTTTTATGTATGTGTCACTCTGACTTTAGCTTCATACCGGAACAGTGCAACATATGCGCGTACCCGTAGAGACGCAGGCAATCCCTCCCTCCCGGAGACGATGTATGTATTTTTTTGCTATTGAATTTTTGGTCTCCGTTTCTTCTGACCCTGTAGCATCGTTGGAAATTCGATGCCGTTCGAAAATCAAAGGTGCTCAAACCCTCTGCACCATGAAATCCCCTGGAGGGAAGAGGACCGACCAAGCCAAAGGGAATAGAGGGGTTTGTGTGTCGGTGTCCCTTAATTGAAAGCCACACACTATGGTCCTATGTGGTGGTGGTGATGATGGTGATGATCCTCGGGGTATGCGTTCTGTGCAGTTGAGGCTGTCGATCCTCCAAGCTTCCTCAATGGATGGGACGGGTAGGACGAATGGTTCGAAAAGTGTGATCTACTGTAACGCTGTAGAGGATAAAGAGGAATAGAGATCGAAAGCTATCGAAAAAAAGGGTCCGACAGCATCCGACAGTCCCCAGATGCGAACGTTTCCGATTCTTCATACACATAATGCGTGCCATGGGCCTCTGTACCAGTTTTTCTGTTTCTTTATCCGGCTCTATGCGTTCCGTTATCTATCTTCCCTTTCATTCTATCATTGAAATCAGCTGCATTCTACTGTAGAACTGCAGGTAGGAATCGAGGGAGAGGAGGTAAAAAGCATCACACGCACAAACAAAAAATCCTTCTATTGGTGCCATATATTCCAGAGTTATGATTTGCGTGAAATTACTACTCTGCTTTGGGTTTGTCGGGCATGGAACAAAGCGAAATCAGCTTCCGATTTGTGGATTTTTTATAGCAAATGTTGTCGGATTATCTCCGTTCCGCATCAGGCAATGTTATATGTATTTTTATTATGGAGGTATTAATTCTATTTATCTTATGGGGACAGTCATTTGGGTGGTCTTGGTTCAAAGTATTTTTATTATTTTTTTAAATGATACCCAACTACAGTTTAATCGTACATTCATATTTATCTGTAAGTCGCGGAATGCTAAATGCTTTGCGGTTGTCATAGGCGCAACCATGCTTCATAGATGTTTCAATGCACGTTTCTAAGAAATAGGACATGGGCCCTGGAAAGGAGGAACTAAAAAATCCTAGTCAGGAGCACATCAAATCCAGAGTGAGTATACGAGCTTAGGATCTCTGTAATAAAATTTCAGCGTGCTCAAAAAGTAAAATAGTAGCAAAAGTCAAACGGTACAAAAATGAAATGTTATGAAATATCAAATATTTTTATAGATTTATTTGTATCGAGGGATTACAAATTAAGATACACACGTGCTGTTACGGTTAGTCAAAACTGCAATCGTTATAGTTTCGTCACTTACCATCAGGAGATACACGCTTCTCAGATAGGCTTGAATCATTTAGTTTTACAGGAGAGATGGCTGTTATTTGGTGACTTAATTTTTTTTTAATATACCACAACAAATTGGTTTGATATTTTTCTATCGTTTTGAATGAACTCGAATGAGGCACTGTAGAGCTCATGAACAATTGATCCCATCGATGACCGAGATGAGTTGTGTATGGTTTTTTTTTAAATAGCTCAACGGATTCAACGATTCCAATACCATTCCAATTCTGTCACTTTCAACCAATTTTGCTGGCAATTCTTATCAACCTGCTTAAATTAGGAAACGTTGTATCGACAACTGTAGTTAATGGCGCAAACAAAACTAAGGCTGTACGAAGCAGATGAGCAATGAGGACATTGCTAAACGATTTATGTTTGTGAAGCCTAGACACGTGCCCAGCGCGTGATATCTCACGAAAAGGGTGGGTAACGAATGTCTATCAATGATATAATATCACCCAGATCAGAAGAGAAAATTAAAGAGGGAAGAATGTGGTATGTACAAACGTAGACTTAGTTTAAGATTTGAGCAGACGTACGATAGGATTAGGAACTAATTGGCTATGCTAGGCAATTTATTTATCTGTTTGCACACGCGTTTGCCGATGTTTGTATTCGTTCTGCCATACAGATTTTTCTTCGCTGCAAAATGGACGGTAATTGATGTCATAGCAATTAGGTAGTGCACTCTCTTGTAATGAATGTGAAGTAAATTTGCGGGGAAAATAGCTTATTTATTTGATAGAATTGGGAATTTCTACAATGTTTTGATTTGCTGACGATAGACACATTTAATGCATTTAATTTTTTTCGATTCTGAAGTGTGTAGGCAGTTAAGTTACGTTGGCAGTTAACAGCTTGATTAGGGGTTATCTCTACCTATAATGGTTAAAAATACGTCTTAACAACTACGTTATTATTTTGCTCTTCTAGAATTAATTTTACTAGATTTAATTTTGATGTAATAATAAACATGTTGTTTTGTTACTTTTGTATGATAGCGAAGTAATCTAACATTAGCACTTTTAAATAGTGAAAAGTTTCTAAAATTTGAACATGTTTGTTAACTAACTCAGATCGTCTGGTCTTTCTGATCGTTATCATTCATTTCATTCTTTTACAGCAGCATTACACGTTTTGAGTGTAGACTATATTGAGGTGGTTTTGATTTTTTTCTCCACAAAATGAGATATAAACTAGAACAATAACGTGAGAATAAAAATGATGCACAGTACAGAGTAGGTAGATCGAAACAAAAATAGTTTTCTTGTCTATGTTTATGACATTGCTTGCCTTCTTTTCCTGCGCATCATGGTCCATGTATTGATTTTTACGCTCGTGTGTTTTCTCGCGTTTCCTTCTATTAAACAGCACTTTTGTTTGTGCATGTCCCCTTCACTCTCACACACTTGTTTGTCTGATGTTTCTGTGGTATGCAATGAAGATGCTCTTCAGTGATGAGAGAGCCTCTGTGGTCACGTGACTTCGCGCCATGTCTCATCTTTTGCCTTGGCCCTCCAGAAAGCGGGAGGTTAGCTTTAAAGTCAATGAGGAAGGGGTCCATAAGATTGTCTTCGAGAAAGGTAGGAGTAGTAAGAAGGAGCAACGTTAAATTGGAGTCTACCACAGAGAACCGGTTCATATTGTAATGTTTTCGTCCCAGTACACATGCATTGGCATTCAAAACAAAAACAGAATGAAAGCTAGCCGCTCGCGTTCTGTCGAATCGTCCACCGGAAAGAAGGCACAAGTCTGGTCGGCAACGATAGAGACGAACGTTGTAGAAGTTACCTTTGTGTAGCCCTTTAGCATACTTTAACTCCATAGACTTCTTCAAATCATCATCTACCATATGGTTTAGTGGTTTTATCATCGTTTGGCTCGTTTGCTCTCGTTTCCTTTCGTGTTTAATATTTCTCCTCAGTTCGAGTCGTTCCGGCTTACTCGTCCGACCCGCTCCACAATGCACAACCTCTGGTGCTTTTATAGTAATGATATGCTTAATGTATGCACACAGCGAAACCGAATGTGCATATGCGACTTCAGTCCCAGCCTGGGTATTGTTACCGACACAGACGGTTTCAGGCTTGGGTATCATAAATGAATGCATGAACCAAAGAGAATGAGGAGCATTTTTTGGTAACAAATAAAAGCAATGTGTGAGCGTGCGTTTATGCAACTTCGTTCATGACCATGAAAACTTCTCCATAAACGCTTACCGAAAGCAACGATTGTAGCAAAAAGCAATATTGCAAAAAAAAAAATCAAATATCGGTTTCTCATATTATGTTTTGCGACCATCCGTCGCATGTTTTTGCGAAGAAGAAACACCAGCATTATATAGCATTGATGGGACTTAAGGACGGATCAGTTACGGTAGCAGTTGGAGGTTTTTGTTGTGTTTATATGCACCCAGCATTCGCATTATGCCCACAGGCTTCTTCAGTGAGTCTGTGCTGTGCTGTGTGCCGTTTGTTTGCATTGGAGCGTGCTTCAAATTTATTTTTTTCGTGGATCTCTCTTCGTCACGGTTTGCAATTTTTTGGGCTCTCGTGGTATAATTCTTTTTATCCTTTATTAAGTGCGATGATATGCTGCAGCAAACGTTTCGGATCAATTACATATACGGTGAATATGGTCGCGGGAGTTACAAAATACATGCACGATCGTGCCGGCTTGAACGAGGTGTGAACAAGAGTTTAGATAGGGGTGTTTATTACATAATGCGAGAGTTTGTGAACTTTATAACATTTTATCCTAACAGAACGCAACACCCCATTGAGGATGTTTGATAAATGAATCAATTCGGCATGTTAACACATAAGAAATAAAATTGAATTTAGAATTGAGAATTAATTGCAGAATTGAGAATTGAGAATTTAAAATTAATTTAAATCTTTGCCTTAATGTTACAACATATTGTGAAAACCAGGTTACTACACTATGGTCAGCGTTAAGAATTGATTAGTTAATGAAATTATAATGTAGCGCATTCAATCAGATAAGGAAACACATGTTTTATTTAAAATTAAATTTTTAAATTTATTGATTTATTTTTTTATGTAAAATTTATATTTTTTGATCATTTTTCAAAACATACATAACTGTACTCTAACATTGTGGCCAACCGATTTGTTCCACATTACAATGCCATACGTTTTTTGTTGTAAATAGTCAAAAAACTTAGCTATGCCTGTTTGATTGCGGCGCACGATTACGCTGAATTATTTTTTCACGATGATTGTGTGTTCGAAAGCTTCTCTGGCATTACGTAAATCCAATTCAACGGCAGTGGCTTCTTGGGATTTTAGATACGCTGTTATTAAGTGGGTAGCGGGCCACGAACCGCAGAATGGACCCAGTTGGATTTAATCGATGGATAAAAAAAATGCTAAAACCTCTTTTTCACGATTTTTGCAATGCTTCTCCAGGTAGTACCGAATGTTTGCACGAGAACGTAGGTTTAGAGAGTTTACGGGGTGTGGTTGTTTGTAAACAGCGAGAGCAACATAATTATTATAATAATCAAATGATTGTAGAGCAGAAAGATGTTTCTATCGTAGGCATCGGCACAGAATTCAGACCACGCAACGCTAAAGAAAAGCGATGTGGATGGTGGTGGAAATGGATCGGGATAATGTTCCATCTCACCGGGAAACTATCAGTAATCATCTCGGATTGTGGCTCTTAGATTATTCCGTTGGCTTACCGTGTAGTAGCAAACCATAGAAAAGAGCTTGGAGATTGAAGCAAGTTGATCGCGAGTGTTGTGTGCACTCTTCGCTCCATGGTCCGCAAGCAGATCAACCAGACCAAACCTTTCCTCTCAGATAATGCTCTATATTTTGAGCAAGCATACCAGATCCGTCTGTGCTTGTTGTTGGGTGCTTCCTATTCATACCGGTGGATGTTTCTTTTCGTTTTATTTGCTGCTCTATTTCGTCATTGTGGTCAGGTCAGTCGCACCATTAATATCTTTTGGGCCACCCGATCACGACATCGGTGCCTCCTCTGTCTCCGATCAAGCGCATGGCAAAGAATGGAGTAATCTGGCTAGACACAGGGTAGCTATAATTTAGGTTGAACATAATTTTTGCTTTATGCCGTGGAATTTGTGCACTAATGCTTGTGTGTGCTGTACGCGAAACAAAACGAACAGCAAAGGGAGATGATGTTGCCGCGTAGAGCGAACGAACCGTGTTTTCTACCTGCTTGCACCAAATAAGGGATGAAGCATGGCAATGGTTTTTAGATCGATTTGGTTATGATTGAACTTTGCATACGTTCGCGCGACTCTGAACGGGTGCTTGCCTCTGTGCGCGAACCCGATTTGCTTAAGTGTGACTATTGACCCTATGCGTGTGTGTATTGAGCTTTGCAACTTGTGCTGGTCGTTGTAAGAGCGGTCGTTGGACTGAGAAACTGCGGCCTTTGTGGGGACTGTGAACTGGAGAAAACCTTCCCTTTTACCTACGGAATGGAACAACCATCGGCACGATGCTCCGATGAGATGCACACTCCAAGAACAATGACCATTTAAGGAAGAGTAAAGGGATTTGTAGCTCAGGTACTTTCAACCGCTGCATGAAGTGGTAACGCATGGGACCAGGTCGACCGATGGTCGGAAAGGTAAGAAAAATTCAAACACCAGGATGTGCGATGATATTTTACCTTTTTCACTCTGTCTGTGCTTTTTTCGGTTTCAGTGTTTTATGGTGGCAAATGGAATGTCTTGCAGTACGCTTCGTATTCAAGGTTTATTTTATACTTCAAAGCTCATCGGTTGTCGGTATCTTCTTTACAGACGGTGTAAGGCGAAGGTCCATAATAGTAAATACCATGCGTGATGTTTGTAATTGGAAAGCAAATAATAAACATTGTCGTGTTTTGTGATGGCTGTAACATATGAAATAATAGGCATTTAGAAAGGTGATCGATTGGTGTTCTGGCTCTTGACCGAGTTCTGTTTTTAACATGGAAAATATACTTTAAAAGTTATTTCTCTCCTCATTTTCTAGAATCGCGAGTATTGCATTTCAAGAATTCAATGTTATTTTTATGTTGTTATGTTTTATCGCTTTTCGGAAAAGTGTATAACTAGGAATTTAATTTTCTTATCGTATTTTTGTGTCATCTATTGACTGCGTATTTCATGAAGATCGTGTGCTAGATATTCACCAATGAAAATGGCAAACCTCTCGAAACAGGAACATAAGAAAAACTACACTACTTAACCCGTTATTTGGAAAACATTCATCTAATTTAATTAATTAAAGGATTAATTCAGCGTATAACAAAGTAAAACTTGTGATAAAAATCGCAACGTTTGTGTTATGCTGGTGAAACTCAAAGTCTGGCGGGTTGTGAGAGAGGTCGTTCATACCCACAGTGACCGTGTGGGGCACCATCAGTGCGTCTCTGCAATGTGACTGTGGTGATACCCTACGAACAGAAAAGTTTGTGTTTCCTGCTGGTCTGGTCTGGACGTGGCACGCCACCCTGACGCAGTATTTCATGTTCTTTTCGTGGGCCACAGAGCTGCTTCCCCCCTCTGGTGCATGACGTGATACCAATTAATTCGCCGCCTTATGACGCCACACGCGGCAACAAAACCACGGCGAGAGAAGTTGTGGATACTTAATTTTAATTTTACACAAAACTCCCTTCCACACTCCAGCAGCTGAATTGTAATTTTTCGAGCCAACCTTAGAGGGTGGTACGAAAGTTTTTGTTGCGGCGAAAAAGTTTTGCAATGATTCGAAAAGTTGTGTTTTTTCCGATGCCGTAGAATCTATTCCACGGCAGCATATAAATACCACGTATCGTGAGGGTGTGAGTGGTGATAGACCGCACGCACTGGACAGTTGAAGGAGGAATCATATTATTTAAATCCATGGAATATGGATGATGTTTTAGTCGACTACTGGCGTAATTTGTATCGCTGCGGGATAAGGGCTGCAAAAATAAGTTGGAATCTACACTCCAGGAATCTTGTTGTGATGCTGCTTTTCAGAAGCAGCAAGCTAAGCGAAGGTACGGGGATGTATCTTAATTTAACTTTTTGAGTATTTCTTGTTTGTTATGATTTGATTAAAAACGCTTCAATCTACACGAACTGTGCGTTATTCTGAAAACCCTGTAAAGTCGTGATTCGACAAAAATGATCAAAATAATCCAATTAATACACGTACAGCTTACGATAGAAACAGCGACTGGCAACGTAAAACTTCCTGTCGAGATTGATTGAGATTCCGTTAGAGACTAGCGTAAGGGTGTTGGAAGTTGTTGGAGTACTTGGCGTTAGACGATTGGTAGTAATGCGCGGTACGAACCATTCAGGAGGTAACATCATTCACACCCCGCTGCTCGACCGGTTTACACAACGTCAGGAAGAAGACTCCCATGCTGTGAGGCCTGTAATTAGAGTGTTTTAGCTAAATAATGGCATTCCCGGTTGATTGACGAAGAAACGTGGTAGTGTAGTGCGCGTGTCCAGCTGATTGCAGAGACTGTTGGACATTGGTGTAATGCTTCACTCGGACCAAGGTTAAACCATTGTGTCCGCTTGTTTGGGATATCGCTCTGGATGAGTGTCGCTTTTTTGACAGCTTGACCGCTAGCGGCTTGTTGTATTCGTTAGTCGGGCGTTTTGATCCGGACAAGCGTTTTTTTTTGCGGAACGGAACAATGCGCGAAAGGGGAAAATCATGCTCTCTTTCCCTCACCAGGTTCCGGCTCTCTTTCTCTCACAGCATATTTCTGTTCCACAGTCTATATCTCTCTATAGTTTGTAAAAGCAAATTCAAACACGCTGAATCACGTACAGCTACACTGACATGATACTTCTCTATGTATGTTGTACTTTCAGCTCCTAAAATGGAGTTTCGGTAACGGTTGTTTATGTGGAGGTCAGATGCTCTGTTCACGGACGTCAAGTGCGAGGAATCAATTACATTCGCTATTAGGCGGTGGTGATGCTGTGATTGCTTAACGAATTTCTACATTCACTTCAATTCATTCCCGGTGCCACGCGTTTATCTAGTCGTTTTGGAGCAATTTCAAACAACATCAACAGTGTTTGCGCTGCAAAACCGTTATTGTATGTTTTTTGTGCTTCAATTTTGTGGCTTTCTGCACGCCGCCTGACTATGCGATCTCGATTGCGTAGGTAATCGATGAGCTATGAAATAGAGCGAGAACTTTTATGATTTTTTAACACAAATAACTCAAACGTTGTGAGCAAAGATTCTTTATCCATTAAATATGTATTCCCGAAGCTGAATGATTGAATTCATTCAACTCTGTATTGAATTGTTGAAAGATAGCAAAAGTTGCCTATCTGAGATATGCTGTGATGGACGGCACATTTGGATTAAAGTCTCTTTCTTCTTGTATTTTTCAGATTGCGTTCAATTTCGAGCCTATATTAACAACTAGCCGTATTGTCCAATTTATTTCCCCGAAGTCGTCGTTCTCGTTCGAAATCTTTTCTTCGTAATCTGTATCTATTTTCTTCTATTTTAACTTTTTGTTTCTTTCATTGCTCAAATTTAGGATGGTTTAGTTTATAATTCTACGCAGAAATAAGAGCACGATGCATCGGTTAAATGACTTCAACTTTGGCATGAAATAAATTCGGACCTGTTTCAGTACCGATGATACGATTGCACAGTGTGTGGGAGATTTATGGTTCCTCGGTTTTCTCCTAGCTACTCTCCTGTGCTTACTACTGTGGAATGAAACTCATTTATTCGATGGAACCGGAACTTGGTGGTTGATGATACTCCAAGCCGTCCCTTCCATACCATGATTGCTTTGTTCAGTGCCTCCAACAGTCCTACAAATAAGCCCACTTAGTATGTGTGTGTTGCAAAGCAAGATGAAAATGTTAAAGTATTTTTTGTTGTTTGTGACGATGAAGATGGTAAAGCTAGAGCGCCACTTGGTTACGGGTGATGATCGGGTGGGTCACACAACTCCTCTAGTTGTGGGGATTGTGCTATCTTTCATGGACCATCCGTCGGCAGCATCTCGTTTCCATGATGGTGAAAATGAACATTTACCCTGCCTGCTTTCCGATGAATGTTGGGCTTCCGCTTTCCGGTACGACTATGGTGTCCTTGATTGCTACTGCGCCACTACATCGCCTACTGTTTGCCTCCGCTTGTGCGACTATTCCCGCTGGGTACAATTTTTCGGCTGACTCCCTCTCCATGACTTTATTCGATCTAACTAAGAAAATTGCTTTCTCCAAACGTTTGGTCAAAAACATCGAAATCTTCAGTGAAATTTTTTTTTCCACACGCGTTGGTGATGGCTGCTGCCAGCGTTTGCAACTATGAGCCGTGCTCGGGGAACGTACAAGGCGTACTCCAAGAGAATGTATAGGCAGCTACACCACGAAGGGCCTGGCAGGTTCGCTGTGGAAACTGTTTTCGTTGATTTGGCAACGAGGAAATAACCATCAAAACACCATCCTCCCCTTGTTCCTGTTCCGTTTACTCCGGCGTCCCATCGTTTTGGATATACCCTCCGTTTTTACTGCTGTGCTGTGTCTGGCTAGATTCGTGGTGTTGAAAAATTGTAGAATCTTTTTTGTAGAACACCATTCTTCTCACTCCAAAAAGTTTAGAAAACCGTCCTATCGCCTAACTAGCCTTTCGAAATGCCTCTTGGGGATGACGGAAAATCTATGTTCTAGTCCCCAAAAATGGCCCATGGAAGAGATGTTTTCAACCGAATGACAGAAATCGGAAAATTTATGCAATTCATGAGATTTTTTTCTATTAAATTATAGTGTTTCCTCTATTTTTATTTTTTCATAAATTTTGCATTTTAAACTATTTGCATAAATTTTCTTTAGAAAAACAAATCTCACCGATTCGTCCGTGGAATGATTTGTAACCAGATTTCTATTCGTATCCGTAATATGAAGTTTATTCGTCGTGTGCATGTACGAATGAACTTGCAATGGTCCTGGAATGTATTCATTGTACCCAAAACAATATTGTAGTAACTCACTATTTAATGTGTAAATTGATTTTTGGATAATGTGCAATGAGAATGATGGTTTAGTAGAGAATACTTTGGCGTTGTTATTTTTATTTGTCAAACCTACTAAAATTGAGGAAGTTCGCGAGGAGAAAATACTGGATGGAGAAGATTTTTTGAAAAATAATATTTTGCTTGAGAGTTTGATGTGCTAATAGCAGCTCATACGCTTTAAATGTTAAGCTTGAATAACTCTTTTTTATTGTGGATATCCTGTATTGAAAAAAACAGAGACATTGAAGATTCTCATAAAACTTTTGCGGTATATCGATGTTCTTTTCTTTTATTAGACGAGTGAACACGTGAGCTCCAAGGAACTAAAGGAAAATTTGTGAAGAGTAAATGAAATTTATTTTTCCTTATCCTTTTCATAGCTATTCGTCAAGCTCAAATCTTCTTATGTCGTTAAAAATAACAAAGTTTAAATTGAATAACAATATCCATGAAAAATGCCTAAAGCAAATCGAATAATCATAAGAAGATTGTCGGCTGTAAGATGTTTATTTTTTGTTGCTTTTATGCTTTGTATACCGCCAGGAACGGACGCTCACAGATCACACTATGTTTCCTTTTAATCCGTTACAAAAATACGATAGTGTTTGCGCTGGGGGACAGCGTACCGCAGGATAATATTTAATCCGCAAAACAAACAAGCGACACTTTCAAAAGGCGTCTTAGAAAGCAAAAATTCAGGACGACTACACTGTTTTTCGAAATTATTTTGAACCATTCTGTGCCGTACATGGTATCGGATATTTCGCTGAGCGATTGTTGTGCTTATGACAACGTTCGCTGCTACTGATCCGTGTGTGTATGTGAGCAAAGCGGAGAAGTTTCATGAATATGTAAAACATTTTCGGGGTATGATTTATGGTTCATTTCATTTGAGATTCATAGGGGAATTGGGCTAGGTATGTGCGTTACAAACGATGACTCGAGATCGAGCGTATCCTGCACCGGGCCAATTAGCTGACTGGCTGCTTAGTGTGAGTTAACATATTGAAAAGATCAGAATGGCAAATTTGAATGAAAATAAATGGTTGAAATTCCAAGCATGCATGTAAGTGTGTTACATAATTAAGTTTTTTAAAGCTTTTTTCACATTTGGAGTTAATGTAGTTTTAGTGAAATATTGAAATAATTCAGTTAGTTCATGAAAGATTACCATATATTTCATTAAACGATTGGTACATTCCTTCATACGTATGTGGATACTGTCTTGATAAAACTCGTTGGGATAATTTTCAGAATAGACACAAAATTGCATTTATTTCTGCTAAAGCAATGAATCACTGTGCAATGTATTGATGGATTTTTTTTAATTGTTTGTCGTCCATCATTACACTGCAAACGCTTACATCCAATCATTGTAAACACTTGCCGTGGAACGTTTATGGTTTGTATTGATTGTATTCAAATTGTTTTATGGCGCCTTGCGATCCTAGCTTCCCCTTCACGTTAGAAGTAGTAAACGTGAAGCAGTAATATAATATTGTTACAGCTCTATTCTTCAGTACCTTTTGCTAGATAGACCGGTACTGAAGTAGACTTTTGCGAGTGATTTCTTATACCGGTATTCAGATCACTTCGGTAAGCATAGATTGTTAAATATCGTATCATACCAGGCTAGCTAGCCTTATTAACGTTAGTGGATTAGTCCTAATCCATTTATTAGGTGATGGTTTAAAAAAAATATGTTTTTTGTCTGTGCCTGCTCTGGTTTTGTGATTGCGGGTAATGTGTTGCATATTTACGGTTATTCAAGAAAGCAAAAAAAAAATATTTTTTTGGTTTAAATGTGGTTTCTTTGAAAATTGTTGTTAATTTAATTTTCTAATAAATGTGAGTACTACATCAAGATTGACCGGTAAATCAGTTTCATCTTCGATTTTGAGCCATCCTTTTATCAGCTTATTTTAGAGAGGTTGAATATTAAAGCTGATTATTTTTTTATCAATCCACCGCAAAGAACTTAAATCCAATGTTGTAGCAGCTTTTAGGATATGTTATCATATTAATGATCACTTTTGTGTTGCATTAAAAACTCGAATGCTAGCATACTTTATTTTTGATAATTATTGTTCAAGATTGGTTTGAAAGTAACTAAGGTTGACGAATACATTGCAAGCGCTTCATCAGCGTCATCGTAATCAGATGGTGCATTTGTGCTGCTCACGCCCCGAAGAACATTCGTTCCTTTCACCGAGGTTTTCGCTGTTTGCCTTTCCAACAGTTTCCTCATTTTTAACACACTGGCGAGTGCCTTATTCTGTTTTCTCCAGTATGTTTCTGTCACCACCCGTATGCTGTCAAAAGTATGAAATTGAGCATAATTCATTTTTTCATCCCCTTTCCGGCATTGCTCAAGTCAGGGGGAATAACGGCGATTTACTCGGCCCGTTGTACAACACCGAGGAGTCTGTGAAATTCCTGATCTGGGATCTGTGAAATATAGTATGCACTCTTTTCCACATGGTAGATATTTGCGCATCGTCGTCATGGCGGATCGACGGGGCTGAGCGGAACCATACGGTGCGGCCGACCAGTCTACTAGCACACATTCTGGTGACATAAATACAATGGTGGCGAATGGTGGTACGAGCAAAAGTGCGGCACGTGGTGTCGTGACACATGGTGTTGACATGCTTCGTTGAAATATTTTTGCCGCCGCCATACTTATATCCCACTAAGAGCGAAATCATAATTGCTCCTAAATGACTTCTTCGAAATCATCCTCCCTTCACCAGAATGCATCTGGCCGGAGGAAGAATGAGGGTGCGTCGGTGCACGTGGTCCTTCCTCTGAGAACTATCTGCGTTCCCTTTGGCGGTTCTTTCTTTTCACTAATTCAACCCTCGCTTGACTGTAACAGCCGATAGCTAAAGGCAGGGCAAGCGAATGCTTGAGCATCATATTGGAACAGCAGCGCATAAATGTCAAGCGTCATCATTAATAATGCTCTCCTTCAGACTCTAAATTTTGCACATCCTTCTTTACCAGTAGCAACAGCAACAGCCGGCGTGATGATGGGCGAGCACAGCGAGTTCAATTATTATTGTCAGTAGCAGCAGCAGCAGCAGCAGCAGCGTCATCACCATCAATATCAACATTGGCACATGAAAAGCAAAGGGGTGTCCTTTGTGGCAGCGGGGTAAATGTTGTTGGATAAAGTGTATTTCCACCACTTTCCACCCCGGTACAGCGTTATATTGGTCAGAGCCGAGTTTAATTTTCGATACTACAAATCAAACACCAGCTGTTGCTCTGTTGTTGGCATTTTGAAATCGCATGATGTGTTTGTACCGAGCGTAACTAGAGATCACTCTCTTTGTATCATGCGTATGATTTTCTTCTTAAAACTGTCAATTTAAAAAGAATTATTATTTCTATTATGCGCATACGTTTCATGTTCGTATTACGGTCTTCAACTTTAGTTTGCTGAAGAGTACTGGTTTGAGGTTATATTAAAATATTTTCCTCAAGTGCATCACAATAACGGCGGTTGTACTTAACAGAAAGTGCCTGCACACAAGGGGCACAATAAAAAGGAGAATACATTTTTAATACATTTCCTAACATTCACATTACTTTAGTGCATCGTTTAGAAAACATATATTGATAGATTAATATTGATTCGTGATATTTTGATCTTTCAGACACATAAAATAACCAGTTTGGAAGGGTAGAAAGTATTTGAGTAAATGAGATGCGCAATTTTATGAAACCTCGCCTTTAACATTTGTAATTACTGATGGTATTTTGTCGTTAGATGAAGGCTGAATCGCAAAGAGTGTAGTAAAAATGTCAATTAAAACAAATCCAGTGATTATCTTAATTACGTTCATGATCAACTTTAGCAGCACTGTCAATTACCTTTATCGTAAAGTACTTCCTGTTCACGCAGCGCCGGCTCATGCTGTGTTTTTCTCGGAGTGATTAATTAAATTGAATCTCACCGAAATAAAACTCCTTTTTAAATAGCTTGGTAACTGGAATCCTGAAGGAGCTTATCGCCAAGCCACCAGGACTACCGTCCACTCTCGACCACCCAGTAAGAGCTGCATAATTATCGTGGAAATCGCGGCACCTTTTACGAATCTTTATCTCGTATTAATTGTCTTGGTGAATGTTTGAGGCGGAGCAGCCAAAGAACCGAATACTACTGGCGAATGCTCAACTGCAACCAAATCAGACACAGTGGTGGTGCCGCTGGGTGGTGTTTTGAAACGTGTTTTGGTTTCTGTTGGTAATGTAAATTGCATCTTTAGCCATTATCTGGTTGCTGTAATCAGAGCGTTGTGTGTGTGTGTGTGTTTCCCGCTGTTGGGTGCGAGCGTGACAGTGGATTATAAAATGTGTTATTTTACGGGTTAACAAGAATGGACAGCATCCGGTGCCCAGAGAAAGCCAAGCACACATTTGCGTTGTGATTTTAAATTGTCTTGGAAATCGTCAATATTAACTAACGATTGCATTTTTTATGGAGGTTATTGAATCTGACAATTTTCTTAAAATTATTTGCACAACTTTGAATTGTTTGTTATTTCTCGCAAACATAGAACTAGTTTAACAATTATTGCATTGAAAAGGATAAACCTCTCGCAACGATTTGATTTGGATAGAACCAGTCATATTCTATCTAGTATATCGTTAAACACTCATTGTTCTTGTACTGTTTTACTACAGGCGCTAGAAATTCAGTTACACATTTCAAGCATTTTAATGATTTTTTTCTGCATAACACAACGGTGTGGGTTTCACGCAATTGTTTTCTTTTGCGGTACATTGCCAGGCTTTGTAAGGCGAGCCAAAATGTTTGTTTTTCATTATTCATACTTTACGACAGGGAATCGCTTTGCATTTTTATTAGTTGCTCTGATATCTAAATTAAACACTCTTGTTGTGAAAACAGTCGTTACAAACGAGTGTTCCCGCTCAATGGATATCAGGTTTGCTTTGTGCAGTTATTAAATGGGAATCACACGTAGGAAAGAATGTGAATACTTGCAATTAGCAATGATGGATAATTGATTTTCCATTTTTCAGCCATTTACTATACCATTTACTGACATACCATGCAGTATTTAAAAGTTACGAAGGATTGTGTTGGTTTTGAATCGAACATATGGCAACATTATTTTCTAGTGTACACCTCAAAAAGGGAACTAGAATTATCATTTGGAGTTAACCGCTGAGTTCACTTCAATCGCATTAAAGCATTCAATCGACTATAAAAATACCCCCTTCCTACGAGACGAGTACGATTTGGGAAATTTACGTTGCTCTATTCAAAACAATCTCGCGCACTGCTGCCATCCGCATCCAGAACACAGTCAACCGTGTAACCCATCAAAAGCGGCGGTTCCTCAAATTTAATAATAAAATAAAAGAACGTCGATCATTTTACCACCGACCACGCCGGATTGCCATCTTCTTCAATTGTGGTGTCATATCAAACCGCTGGAAACCAACAAGCTCCGCTGGAACCTCAGCTATGAAGCGGCAGACAAACGTTTTCTTCTACGCCTTCGCTCATCGTTTTGACATTCAATGCTTACGAGTAAATTATGTTTATTTATGTTTAAAACATACATTCACGCACTTCGGCCGCCTTTACCTCTTGTGGCTCAGTTTGTGGGATTGCGTTCTCCTTCTTCTACATGCATCTAACTCGTGACGCTCAGTTGTGTAGACCTCGTTTCCATCAAATAAGGCCATTAACCCTTTATTGCTTTATTTTTCTTGTAGCTTCAGGTTACACATTTCTCTATTCCAATCGTTCTACATGGCTCTATTGTCCGTCCGTATGTTGATCCATCGGGCTCAGTATGTTTACATCAATGCACGGACCAATGTTTAAAGTTTTGGCCGCGTGGGGTGCGTAATCGATTTTCTATCCCCTTTTTTATGCATCGAATTTTACGGGAGGAGACGGCAGTAATACACTTTTCATTTGAATTGTAAAACAAATTTGAAACGGTAGGAAATTTTAATGAAAATATTACCTAATGTTTTAAATCCAAACGTCCGTGTTGAATTAAAAAAAACATCGATCATATATTACAATACAATTCGTAATTAATAAATTAACATAAATGCAACATGCGCCACAATGCATTGCAATTTATTGTATATTCCATTTTACGTTTTGTAAGTAAAAAATGTTTTTTTTGTGCATTGTATTGAGCACTCGAATGCCCAATTCGACAAATATGATTTCGTGCAAAGGCGCCATATAATACACGGACTGAATAAAATATTATAACTTTCTCTAAGATCTATGTTTGAACGGTTGGGTTTTAGTGAACCTTGTCCAGAAAGGTAACGATTATTTCTTATTAGATTCAATACGCAATACCACAGTCTTGGAATCGACCCGATTCGTACAAGTATTCTGGGTTGCTCAGGACTTACGTTGCTGATGGATATGGGACGATGTTCCCCCATGTTTTGAGCCAAAGATTGCCGTCTTAGAGAATACTGGCAAGAAAAGGAAAGTTCGAAAGGATTCCTAAGCTCCTACCCTACCGTACGTGTGCTGTTGTAAGGTGCAGTTTACCGAAAGGATGGCGGTGAAATGGATGGTACCGGCTTACTGGAAAAGGCATCATTAGGTTTTATGTGCACTGCAGAGCGAAGGTAAGATAACGGAAATAGATAGGTCTGGTTGGTGAATGAAAGGATGGATAGGTATTTTATTTCACGTATTTTCTGATTCTCGTTTGCGTATGTGTGTGTACCGAGCAGATAGGAGGAAAAAGCTAAACTAAACTAAACTACGCAGCGTATGAAGCTCTCCGTTGAGTAGACAAGTGTCTTACGAAAAAGAATCCTGTGCAGCACGGACGATCGAGACGCAATGATGATGAAAGATTGCTCGCGAAGAGGTGACGGTGGTCCTTGAAAATGATGCCGTATCCGGTGCGTTTCTCCACTTCGGACTAGACTCACCAATCCAGTTAGGACAAAAATGTAGAAAAATTGTTCCCAAGATAAGGGTCGCCACTTCGTGCCACATATGCTCTGCGCTTGCTTCGTTTTTCATCATTTCACTCTCAGCCCGAAGAATAGAAAAAGGTTTCTCCTTCGTACAGGGTACTGGAAAACTAAAATTGATCGCCAGTTTGTGCCATTCTCCGAAGTGATACGGGAAGCGAAAACGGTATGGGAAATGTAAATGGTATTCTTTTTGTAGTTACTGCTCATAACGGATCACAATGAAGATGGATCATAGTGCAGAAGGTTAGATAATAGTTTTATTAGATAATGAAAGTTTAGGAACTGTTTAGTTAGAGATTCTGAAAATATATTGGATCCAACTATATGCACTTCATTATTTATCTAAATTGTCATTAACAAGCGTTTCGGCGATAATAACCACACTATGACAGGTTGATAAAATTCATTTTTTTCTCAAGGAACGATTATGTTCATAAATGTTGAGAAGAATAAGTGCAGTGAGGATGAAGCTTTGCGTCCTTCCATATTTCTTTGCCCGCATGCCACATACCAGGATATTAACGGAAAAGCAAAGGGCACAAAGAGAAAGAATATTACCGTGGTGGTGGTAACCATGTCTCTGTGAAATTGCTTCGCCATATAACTGGTGTCGCCAAGATATTGCGGTTCAGCGTGATGAGGTTTATACTTTCAATTGAGATCGTTTTTCACAAACAGCACTGTCAAAGTCTTTATAGGGCTCATCTTGACTGGGAAATTAATTGATTTTTCGAAGACTTATCCTCTCCTGCATATTGACACTGGTGGTGTTCGTTCTTCGATTCGAGATCCTAGTGTGATAAATAGAGGCACAGGTGGTGGACTATTCTAGACCTTGACAAAATGAAAGTCAAGAAAATCGGTTGTGCCGGGTATTAGCAATCGCTTCGCCTAAAAGCATTTAAATCTTCCCTAGGCGCACACACCTCCTTGGAAGTGAAACACAAACACTTCAAAGATCGTTTCCAAGTCGCTTCCTAGAGGACACGTCGCTAAAGGAACATCAAAAAGGACGACAAATAAGTTTGATGCCTCTCTCTCCTCCTCTATACGCAGGACTTTTTTCCCCGATGCTCCTGGCTTTTACTGTCTTTTTCCGCAAACGAATTTCGGTGGTATTGATTGTTGTCTGGTTTTTTCGTATTAAAATTTCCTACCGGAAATGAGAAGTCTGGTGGCAAGGGGAAGATCGTTAAGGAAATCTAATTTCTCTGTGGATGGAAAACAAAGGAACCCCTCCGAAATAAATGGTAATGGTGAATCGAAGAAAAAATAAATGCAAACATTCCTTGTTGATTCAATTTAACGCCAATTTGTTGGATAAAACCGTTTTTCGTTCGTTCAGGAAGTTGGTGTTTGTCCTTTTGAAAGGTAGATATGAAGTGTCTACTTGGTTTAGTAAGGTTCCTTCGGATCGGATCCTTTGCTTGTTTTACTGATTTATCATGATCGCTTTAAGCTGTTGGTGAGCTCCGTTTGAATTTGCCCGAATT
Organism: Anopheles punctulatus; assembly: GCA_000956255.1. NCBI lineage: Eukaryota > Metazoa > Arthropoda > Insecta > Diptera > Culicidae > Anopheles > Anopheles punctulatus. The sequence continues at coordinate 10,485 of JXXA01005772.1, read as the reverse complement.
TCTGCATTTTTTTTATTTCGTTTTTTTAGTTTAATAAAAGTTAGCTATTCATATATTTCATGTTCCTTTTATTCAAGATGATCATATTTTATTAGATTATGCAAATGGTATGCTTTGGTCAAACTTGTTTTGGAATTTATCTCTAAACTACTCTAGGTTTTTGTACATGTTTCGTAGATATAGTGTGTTTCTATGAATACCAGCTTTTAATCTATTAATGTATGTATTTCTAAGCTCGACGACGCTTGGCAGTAAATTTTTATGTGCTTGTTTAAACTTTCCATGCAGTCAGTAATATCATTAATTAAAATGCTTCGCCTTACAACTTTGTAATAAATTAAAATTTTAAATGTAATAAATAAAATGAAAATATTGTTCTGTTTAACTATAATACATAATTTATTTTATAGAACTAATCTTCAGGGAGCATACGTTTATTTATGTTTAACGTCCTAATGTGTTATTGAAAAACAATTATACTCACAGCGTGAGAGACCAATTTTCGGTGTCTCGCTCCATGCTGTTGAAGTTGTACAGAAAAAAAATCATGGCCACAATGATTTCTTCGACTGTGTCGGAAACAAACGACATTGATCCCGGGAGAACGATCCACTGGGTCGTAGTATTTCATGAAAAAGTGGCGTTAATGAAGATTCTTTCGCACCTCTTTCGGCACAGAAGATACGGTGGACTTCAGTGGGTCAACCCAACCGGGTAGGCGATGTGAAGAGGTCTTTCTCGCACGGGTGTTGTAGCATCGATTGGAGAATAAGTATGAACGAACCTCTACAAGTTGGTAGGAAATTTATGCGATTGTTTATTAAAACGTACCCCACGGTCACATTTAAGCGAGAATCGGTCGTTATTCGTGTTTCTTTCCATAGCTGTACCGGATTTGGATGCTGCGTGCTGTGGAACAGAAAGAAATGATTCAGATTTTTCGTCGAGCTCCCCACACGCTCATGGTTGAAACTGTCTTTACGTGTTTCGGGCGTTGTAGTAGCCTCGTGAACAGCTATGGTGCATCATCAATGAGATATTCTTCTCGATTTTGGTGTGTGAACCATTAAAAATAATCGGTTGCATACCATATGTTTCCGTAGCCGACGATCGGAAGGACTGTTATAACAGAACGCTCAAAACGAAATGTCGAATGCATTGGAAATAGACGGCATGATGTGGTGGGTTAAAATAAAGTATTATGCAAAAAATAAAATGTTCATGCTATGCTTTGTAAAATTTTATGTATAGTTATGTTATTTTTCGTTTATTTCTTTTGTATTTGGTCAAAATATTTGTCGATTTTATCCACCAAAATTAAAAAAAAAAAAACAATGTACAAAACATAATTTATACAGCAAACTACCTGCGGTCACGAAACAAATTTGCCATTTTGACTTAACAGTATTTAACCTATCTGCTATCTACCGGCGAAATACGAACCATGTTTCGATGTTATTTTCGGTAGACTTTGATGAACAACCCTGAACAACAGCTGTGTTAAATGTGTCGGAATTGTGTTCATATGAAACACCATCCGTTCATCATATGAAAAACGTACCCCCAACATATGGTTAATGTTTGATGGAAGGCTTAGGGTTTTTTTCGTGCATTTTTGGTTCCATCCATCAAGTGGTCGTATACACTTGTTGTCAGTAGTTATGTAATTGTTTAAATAATCGAATGGATGAGGGGGGAGAGGAGAGGTCTATGACAATAGTTAGAAACTCATGGAGGTGGTAGGATAATGAATCTAACTGCACTGGCGTAAATTGCGCTAAATTGAGAGAAATGTTAAAAATCCTTCAGTGTAACTCGGGTGGGTTCTTTAATGGACTAGACGCTTGTCCCTACTCTTCCTCCCTGAACATGATTATTGGGACACACTTTGGAGGATAGGCCCGCTTGCCACTATCTTTCTCGGGTATTAACAGATCAAATACATCGGTATCAACAATCTGTATTAACAGATCAAATTTATACTCTACGATTTGAAAATCGACCCTTCGTAATCGTTTGATTATTTTTGTTATCAGAATGTATTATTGAAGCATTGTTTGCATATTGCATGCAAGGAAGTGCAATAAATGTATAATGAGTTTAGAAGATTGCAAAAAAAGTGTCCATTATAAAAAGAAAAAATCGTGCTGTTCTGTTTGTTATATCAGTTATATCTATCTGTTCGAAATAAAATTGTAATGTATGAACGAATCGTGATACATAAATTTAGCAAAATTATTCCACATGCACCATCGACGTAGAACAGTGTACATCGACAGTAGAAACGGAATCACAAATGTAACCAGAGGTGAATGTGGACCAGCTGCAGTAGTAGCTCGTTTAAGTCCAGTCGCAACCTTTGGAGGTCCAGATTTAGTAGTTTCTTTCACGAAGCACACCGCAAACGCCAAATCGCTGCGGGGCATGAAAATCTGTAGATGCGCAGTATGGTGCGCTGTTGATCTACCGCACAATCTAAACTTTAACATTTATGTGGCAGTTCGCAATTGTTGAATCAACGCTTCTCTGAATCTGGTTTTCTTTCCTTATTGGTAAAATGCAACTTACGCCTGGGAGCTGTTACTGGCCTTTGCGTGTTTGATCTTTAACGGTGTGGAAGCTCACGATTTCTGCTTTCCGGATCCTATATACACATACGAAGCATACAATTAAGTATAGAATAGTATGAAGTATATGTTTGGCTTGGTTATTTAGTACAAATAAAGCTCTGGTTTTAGAACCATTTTTATGAATTAATTTAATAAATCATACTTTTGATAAATGATTATGATAAAATTAACATGAGAGTATACGAATTTCATTCCATGGAATGACGTTATTGATAGAATAAAGTCTATAGCAAGTAAAAAATTAACCTATGTTTTTTTATTTCTTTTTTCAGTGTTCTTCTGTCAATCTCTGAACATGGTCTTTACCGGAAAAGAATTTCTGCTGCTAAAAAAACTAAGAACAATCTTGGGTAAATAAAAGAAACAAATTGGTAAACAAATCTGTTTCCCTATAAATTCTGATATTTGTGCAGGTCGGATGCCGTAGATATTCTTCTGCAACATTGTGTATTCCTTTCAGCAGAGGGATCGAACGACAAAGACGACAACATACCCCAATTAAAGTAGCAACATTTCTAAACTACAGAGTGTGAAGCATAGAATACAGAACAAACAACCTTTTTCTTACGACATTGCGTTCGGATTCGACGAAAGAACAATGTTTTGCGGTCGCTTTTGATGTGAACGTAGGAATAACAGATAAAACGAAGCAAGGATTCGAATACCCCATACATCGTCTAGGATACTGTAGGATTGTTTCCTCAAGGCGTAAATATATGATAATGAAGAGTTAAAAACGACGACGCTTACGAAAACTTCGAAGTGGAAGCAACAAACCATACAAAGGCAATAATTTTTACATTTATGTTTCAAGGTAAAACCCGCTTAATGCCGTGAACGTGACGGCAATGTTCGACAATTGTTAGAAGGTGCAAAATGCGTGTGAAGTGTGTTGTTAAATAAATTTAGAATATAGTGTGAAAACGATGTTGGTGTGTAGTGAAACCAAAACGTGAAACAAATTTTGAAGGAAATTGCGTTGAATTGATGATGGGAACAATTTTAAAGGAAAGTGTCCGCAGTGATCTGTTTGCATGACAGTGCAACGTTAAGAATCGGTTAGTGTTAGCCGTTTAGGTGGAATAAAAGATTCCACCGATCAAACATGGATTACCCGGTTTTACTGACAACACTTCTAGCATTGCTCATCATTCCAACAATACAAGGTATGTTAAAATAGTTTTGAATGTGTAATGCATATATTTTCGTAATATTCTTACAATAATTTTATTCAGGAATTTATCATACAAAAGATAAAATATTTGGATAGTCATACATCAATTCATGTATATGTAAAAATAGCATTTTTATGTATTGCTACATGCTAGTGAAAATCCTGTTATTCTGCTTAACATCCCAAATTAATTTAATAATGTCATTTCGATGACAGCAATCAAGCTAACTTTATTCTTGTTCTTGTTTAAAACACCCTCGGGGGGATACGTAATTTGGACTTTGCGTTCGGTTTCCCTTTGCTTTGGCTGGGAACACCAACGAAAAGGACGTATATTTACAAGCAGGTAAGAAAACCGGATGAAATATTTAATTTAATTTGAACCCCGCTCACCAATTCTGCAAGCTAAGCCGTTTACTTCCTATTTCCTGATACACCTCGGCGTGAAGAAGTTAAACTTCGGAGACGAACATAAGATCTGGCGGGTATTTGTGATGCTTTACTCGAGATAAAATTTTATACTTGCAGCCTATCACGTGGCTAAAGCCACATTTTCTTGTCAGGAGGGGATACTACATTCGGAAAGACAGAAAAGAGTTTAGACCGTGTAACGCAAACGCCTGCCTCAAAACGAAGGGTTCCCAAAGTTTTCATATAGCTTCCTTTACTTTATCCTGTCCTTCAGCCCAGCCGAAGCACCTCATCATTTCCGGCTATAGTACGTTGATCTGATCATGCTCTTTGCTTTACGATACCACTCGACGTGCCACGACGGACAAAGTAATTGAGATCAAAGTTGCCGCAAGCAACGACGCGGGCTCAGTAGAGTGAGAGCTCTGCAGAGCACTTTGCTTGGTCAAAGAAGTGAAAGACGATTGCACCGTAGGAAGGACTTGTGTAGACTTCTCTCGTTTCCGGTCCCGAGAAAGTGCAAAACATTTCGCGCGTTTATCGAACCATCGCAGCACGGAGCAGAACGACACCCAGAGCCTTTTGATGGGGCTGGATGATATACAGCCGTACACCCACCCGCCCGAGGGTGGAGAACGTTGGGCTAATGAATTTACTTGTGCAAAATTTTCGGGAGCGCTGGGCTTAAATTAAAAGATAGTTATCTGCATAAAATTATCCCCGATATGCAGTGGCACAGTTGTGCAGGACTTGATGTTGCTGTGCCTGCCGGCAAGTGTCCGATGGAGGCTATCACCGTTTCTTTCAGGCTCGGAAGGCGTTGTCGCCTGGGCAGTTAGGAATTTTTCGAGACACCTTCGCCATTATTTTGTACAATCTTGCTGCTTCACGCTTCGCAAGTTCGCCGCGAGTAGCGAAAAGACATGATAATAATATTTGTTCGGCAAGCTTGCTTACAGTGAGTCTGGTTTGAAAGTAACGCCTTTGGGTTGGTTAAGTATGATAAGGCCAAACTTTTTTCGCTCCTTGTCGAACTCAAGAAGGAGTAGCGAGGGTGTTATGAGCGACGCAGTCATAAATAAAATCATGAGCTTTGTGGAACGAAGAGATAGAAAGAATTTAATGAAAATTACCCAAATTAAACGACAGTTCTCAAGCGATGCACGACAATGAAGGAAGACGGTGAGCCCTAAACGTGGAGGAGAAGAAAATAACTACCACTAGTTTGTTACTCAGTGATGGTTGGTTATATCTGATTGGCGCCTCCTTCTGTTTTTTAGTCTGCTAAATTCGGGACTTAAATTTTAATCACATTGAAATGATTTTAGGAACTTCTGATGGAATATCGATATTGAACATGTGGCTTTATATATTTTTTCCCATTAGTTTGAACAAATTAGTTTGAATACTCTGAGTATTTGAATTTTTGTTTTAGTAATACCAAGTATGTTTTATTGTGTTTGATTAATTTTCTTTTCTGGCAGGACAGGAATCGTGCGAATGGACTATTGAATTGTATCAAACCGGTGACACTAATTTATGGTTCCAAATGTGTGGAAACATTTTTAGGAGGACGTACATGTTTTGTTCATGTAAATTTATTATAAAAAATACATATTAGAATAATTAAAATATGTTTTAAAAGTTTATTTTGTATCTCTCTTTCTAAAAGTGAATTTTTGTCACTGCTAGAAGTTTGATTCTATAGAACAAGTTTTATCAGCTTTCAGCGTAAACGTTCTAGAAAATGGACATTGGGGAGAAGGTATATGACACTATATATAGACGTAGAATCTAAATTTCTTCTGCAGACCAACCATGGCTTGTGGTTCAAGTGAGTGTTTTCATTTCCTTTGCACCATAAAGAAATACTGATTTTTTGGGCAAAGGATGAATCTTGCGTTTCTGCCTCGTGAGAGCGCCAGCTATTATCAAGTGTTTCGTTTCCGTTTATTAGATTGGAGCAAGAGGGCACAAAATGTTACGAAAGTTTCCATAGGCATCTTCTGCTTGTGAATACCTTCCATTGCTTCGTATAATTTTGGAGATATGAAGGGGAAAGAAAATCAATAACAAACTTTACTGCGGGTATGCTGTTCTGCCGTCCCTATTACCTTTACGTTTTGTAAAAAGAGGCGAAACTTTTTTCCGAACTTTTATTTGCGATTTTGTGTTTTATGCGTTCGGCGATCCTAGAAGATTGCCGATTCCTTTGCGCATGGTTTATGCGTTCGATTTGGGGGTTTGATTATAAATTTGCTTTCTTTTTCATTAAAACTCATAAAAAAATCAATTTTCATTTTGAAAGTTTTCTTTTTTCTTCCGGATTTGTTAGTGGGTTTATGGGTGCGGTTTTATTTGCCTTTGAGGGTAAATTTTCTTCGAACATTTAATTTGATTTTTCCTGCTTTTCCTTAACTTTTCGCATAGTTTGTAAGTTTCTGTCTATCACAATATTTTATAATTTTAATCTTACTTATTGTACCCCAGTGAGATAAGCAAACTATTTTTATTTTTTGTTAAGAACATATTTTAGTTTATAGAACATATTTTATTTTAGTAATTTACATCAACATTGATCTCTGTGTACAATGTTGTATTTTTTTAAACAATATTTATTTGGGAAATTGTTACAGAATTCAAAAGTTGATTCCAAAGTTCATTCTTTGCATATTCTTTAAGCTTTGAAGATAAGAACGTATTGTAGGATGCTGGATTCGATGGCAGCAGGTGGAATTGATTAACTTTAATTTTTTGCTCATTGTATTGTTGTTTATTCGTCCGCTCAAAGTGCCGTGCCACTGGTTCAAATGCTATCGAATCTACCGGCTTATTTTCGATATTATTCTCGCTTCAAGTCGTATTGCCCTTTTGTCAATAATTTATTCTGAACGTTCGCCTTCAAACAAGGCTGAAAACACGGTGCAGTAGCGGAAGAGTGTCCTTTTGGGCAAGAACCCAGTCGATAATTCTTTGGTTGGCCGTAATTTATGACTTTACTGGCGCCCTCGGAGCATTTTTCTGCCGTTGAACGTAAAATGTTGCTGCTTCCCATTCTTATTACCGGCATCCGTTGGATACCAACAACCAATTACTCAACCTTCGGAGAATTTTTTCGTTTTCCTTGAGATTGTTTTGTTTCGTGGTTTTGCCGGCGGCGCCAATTCGGTTTGGAGCTGAAGGTGGATGCTTTGGGACGGTTTTTAAGGCGTTTGATAACAACCTTCCTACTAGCGGTAACCGATGTATAGTTGGTATTGTCTTAGTCGTTGTCACTAAAGAGGATTTTCCTGTCAGCAGCAAAGTACATCGGAATAGGAGAAATAACAGCAGTTAAACTGAGCAGTGGTTTTAGTATAGGATTATAAAACATACTTTATTATCAATGTACTGTTTTATACATTTCACAAAACTTCTATCAACGGGCTTGCTAATTTGGTTGAACTGTATTAGTGTTCCTATTTCTTGTTTGCAAATAATTTATGGTACCAAGCTCTTATTTTTTTCTATTTTTCGGTCGTTTTCGTAGTTTTTTTTTAGTGAGATGCGCCATTAACATCATATATTCTAATTGTTCTTTCTAATTCAACGAGGGTTGTAAAGGCACCTAGCGTTAGCTTCACCATGTGCAGGCTAGGAACAAAGGACCAAAAGGTATTTTTATGGATTTAACCTGCAGTCAACCGTTTGGCCAAATGTAACGTAGGGTTGGCGTGACTGTCATCGTCCTTGGAACCCTTCGTTCGGTTTTATCGTATTTTGTGGGGATGAGGTTTAACCATGTCCGTCCTGCATTGTGTTTCGGCACTCCTGGACTAAAACTCACCATCTTTTCATGGTGTGCCACACCATCAAATACTTCTCTTGACTTGCAATACACATGCGCGCCTAATAGAGGGAGGAGGATAACAGCATGTGGGCATCATCGAGGTTGCCACCATTTTTTTTTCGTGGGTCGTATCGACCTTATCTTGAACTTGATCTTGGATACCGTCTCGTGCCGGGTAGCCAAGGATTCCATTCCGGGAACGTGGATGTTCATTTCACGTCATCACACAATGAACTTTTTCTCGCCTATTTTCAAGATTGACCACTACAAACTTTACGTGCAGTGCAACAAATAATCGGGAGGAAATGATAGAAGGGACCAACATACAGTAATGTGCCGTGAGCAAATATATGTTTTATACAGCAACTCCACAATGTGTGTTTAGTTGAATATTTGGTATGTTTTTCTACGATATGTTAGGTATATCAAATGTAGAAAAGAAATATATCTTACGTTTTGAACAAGATCTGTACAGGGAAGAAAAAAAATTTAACGTTAAACTATATAGCTCAAACAAATTGCTTACTCGCAGTTTATTTGTTATGTAGTTTGCATTGATTCATTGAAAAAAAATTAGTTGATTTATACTAATCTATTAAGTATAATTTTAAATATGTTTATTTAATCCCACCCGCTGTGAAACGGACGCTAAAGTCGTATTCAATATCTATAGTTTTTTTTTTGTTATTTTCTTCACTTGAGCTAACGCTTGTATTCTTTTTCCTATAAATTGTGTGTGATGTGAAAAACCCTTGTACAATTTATTCTTGACATTCAACAGTAATGCAGTATTCTTTTCTTTTGAGGGTTACTGCTTGATGAAAGAAAGAAGCAAAAACACCAAGCCAAAAATTCTGCTCTGAAAAATCGCCAGACAGGCCACAAGACGCTTCACAGCGTGGCAGGCTTTCACCAAATTGTATCTTTTTTCTCACCACGGACTAATACTTCCGATCACGTGACAAGAATTCGTGAACACGTCTTGATGAGACAGTTGTCGTTTCAACTGCGGATAGTGTTTCTGTTTTTCATTCCTGCTAGTAGCACGGAGTATTCGTGTTACTTTTGTAATTTTTTGTCCTTATATACAGTCAGTCCCCTTTGGTATCCGGGTTTAGACACGCGCACTCGAGACTGTCATGAATCCACCGGCAAGTATGAGTATCGTGTAGCGTGGAGCATGGGGGAAGTTCGTTGGCATGTGTAATATTTGTTTGTCTTGGCGACGGTGTTTCTACTTCCTAGGGGAGCCTGCATGATGTTGAAGTGGAAGTATGGTTTTTTACGCTTGCAAAATCAACCAGAGCAAACAAAACATCTTCACCAAGTGTTGATGCGTGTTTTCTTTGTTTCTAAAAGGATGTACTTACGTTAGCTACGTTGTGGATTCGTTGCAGCGATGTGAAGCCTTTGGTTGTGCATCATGTGTTATGCAGCTACGCATTGTGATGTGGTATTTTTTTTGCGATGTGATAAATTTTACAATTTCTTTTCTTGAACTTGTAGCGTTTCCTAATTTAAGATTATTTAGTATTGTTTGCTGTCTTATTTTGCTTCTTCGTGTGTGTTTCGTTTTGGTTTATTTTCATCTAATTCTATGAAAGGATGAAACCTTTTTTAAGATATTCAAAACAATATCAAATTTTTACTAAGCTTAGAGAAATTTACGTGAAGAATACCGAATTTATTGAAGATGTATTCAGTTGAAATGGAAATACGAGTCAGAGGTAATGACGTGTTTTCATATTGAAATAAACTGATGGTGATAATTTAAACATTCCCTGTCTTCAGCGTGTTCGGCAGCTCACTGAAGTTTATAGGAGCCGAAAATCAGGGCCAGCAATTTGATACGATCAAGGTGATTACACGAATGTGCCATAAAATTTTACCCTACAATATGTGTATTCGTTTTTCACCAAGACCGACCTTCCCGAAGAATGTCAACTTCATTCTTTCATTCCCTGGCTTCCAAGAAGGTTTACATATCTTTGGAGTGAATGGGTCGAGGTCCTGTAAGATATCAGTTTCATGCAGAATAAACGTTGTGATCACGTCTGCGTTTTAATTGTAGCCATTAAAACTGTTAGTATTTTGAAATTACAATAACGTTTTGTTTTTAATCAAACCTTGTATGCAATCGTTTTTGACATTACTTGTTCCTGAACTGCTACGCTGAAACATGTTATTATACATATATTTAACACCACAAATTAACATGTTGTACAGAAAATTGTCATGTTGAACTACAAGTATCCTCTGAAATTTAAAACTGACTTAAATTGAATAGGAGATGTTAGGAGATGGTACATTAACATATTTTTTATTGTACTTAATAGTTTTGAAACGCTACTATGAATTTGCTAACTTCAATTTGCACAATAGAGAGCATTACAATTTACAAATAGCAACCAGAAATAAAAAAGTTCTTCGAAAGAAAAAAC
>JXXA01005767.1:0-15602 GCA_000956255.1 Anopheles punctulatus | reverse complement strand
TTTGATGGGTTTGATGACGCCTCCTTGCGACGTAAGTTTCCCGAGAAGCCCGGGTGTTACATGGTTGTTGCCTTTTGCGTTTGTCACTTCTTGCAGCAAGATTATCGACCCACTTATAATGGATCGTAAAAATGGCGGTGATAGCACAACGAGCTGCTCCTGCTGCAGTTATCCGTTGCTGGCTACCGTTGAGACAAAGATTTCGGTACCAAAGGGCGCCCGAGATACTGCGGGGGGAGCTGCATTTTTATTTGTGTGCCTGGACTGTTTGTTACCAAAGCGCGAGCTAGATGATGTAATTCCAAGCGAGGAGAGTAATCATCAGCGAGGAGTGGTGCATTGAGTCACGAATGAAATTGTGAACTGTTTAGTTCAACGATGTTTCGAAACTACCGAATACATGCAGGTATTTCTTTTTGTTCACACCACAGAAAAAAAAACCGCTTTATCTATCAGGCCACCTAAAGCTTGCTCCGCAGACCAGCAGTGACAAGATTTATTGTCGCATCAGTCATTGCACTAAGACCCTGCTGGGGAGCAGTCGCGCCCGCCGGGGTGCCCAGAGGTGGCCATAAAACGGTCCGGGTAGCCAGGCAACGCCAGTCAGTAGGGTCAATAAAAATCCTATCGCTATCATATCCGCAGGGAGCGGGATCATTTGCTATTTTGCTATCTGCAGGTGAGTGGGGAAGCTACGTACGAAGTCGTCAAAATTCGTTTCCTGCGGTCGACATTCAAATGAATGGAAGATTCTCGAGCATTTTATTACTTGTTTTTAGATAGAGGAAAATAATTATTTCTCCAAAAAAATTATTCCCATAATCATACGAACTATTTGTTTAATAATTAGATTGTAGTAAAGAAATTGAATACGAAATAAATTTTTTGTATCAAGTTATTGAATGCGAAAAGGAAAATAAATGATACGGTGATTGAAAAGTAATTTCAAACAAGAGTGCATCATTATCAATATGCATACCTCTGTCCAATCGGCTTCTGTAAATTCTTCAAACGGTTGCCGCCGATGCGTCACGATTAGGCGGGTTAATGGTAGATGCGCATCACTGTCTTCTCCCCCGTGGTCCATCGTATGCCCAATATTCAATGTTTGCCGACCTACGTACGTAATGATATTGATAAGCCAATACCGTCGATATCTCCACCACGGTTTCCCTTGCGGTCCGATCCGCAGTCGAAGTTTGATAGATAAGTTAGAATAGAGGCATGCGTGTGGCTGTGTGGAATTTTTCGGGTCGCTTAGGTAGGGGTAGAGCTTATTATCACTTAATTCAGAACCATATTCGAGCAAAGCCGGACACACGGGAGGGAATCCCAGCTCGCGGCGATGTGGTGACGGTTTAGATTAGACTTTTTTTCCGCTCACCCGGCTCAGTCTGTGTGGAGACGGATGGTCGCGCGGGAACGAATTTGCGTCGCGCGTGTGTTCATTGTGTGTATGGAAAGGTTTCGTACCTATATTGAAAGCGTTAGGGAAAAAAAAACACGCGTAAAAGGCTCTGAAAGATCCACGAGTGTAACGAGCACACGTGTAACCGTTTTTCGTCGAGAGCGGCATCGAATCGGTTCGATTGTGGTTTCGGGAAGCTGCATTCATAATGGTTGGATCATTCTTTTACTAATAATCGACATCGGTTCCGGCAACCGCTACGTTCCATCGGCCTAATTGTGTGCTAACATCAAAACAATCTGATCAACTGTTGGAAAGTGGCGAACCGAGTGGAGTAGGCAGCAGCAGCGTGTGCGCGGTGTGATTGTGCTGCTGAAGAGGAGCATTTTCCGGCCCTCGCCGAGTGCGTTTCATGTTTAAGGAAGCGTCCAGCGTTGTGTGTTGCGGTCTTTTAAACTCGCATTTTGAAGTCCTATCGAAAGTGTGCGCCCATGTGTTTGTGCGCTGCATTGTTGTTTGCAGTTTAATTGCTGAGGACGGCAGTGACGGTGGCGGTAATGTGTGAGTGGTTCGCAGTTTTATCGAACCAGAAGGGAGAACTTCATTAGAAAACCACAAGCAGGTCACAAAGCGTAAGGACTTGCGAGTGAATTAGTGTTGAGTGGCCTGTGGAGGAGCAAGCGAGTTTAGCATATTGAAATGCAGTTCATTATCCGATCGTGACCGGCAGCGGAGGGGATTTGGGACAACTTTTTTTTTGCATCTTTCGATAAGAAGGTAAGTTCCATCAGATGGTGCGATTTTGGCTTAATAATGCTTCAGTGCTTTTTCTAATAAAGTAGAAAAATATGATTACGAAAATAGAATGAATACCAAAAAAAAAAACCATTATAAATATTGCTGAAATAAAATTGAGCTAAATTGAATAAAATTGTGTTCATCTTTAAAATGGCGCGGATAAATAATTTCCTCACATACGGCTACCTTTTACTCCTGAAGTGTCCTTTTGCTCGTTCGTTCAAGCTTTGCGCGTCGATCTGCTCTTCACATGCAACGCTTCAGAACCGATTCAACCCTAATTTGAACTCTTTCTGCTGTTCACTTACCTATAATTATAATTTCACAACGCTGAAAGAGCGAAGGGAACGTCCAGCGCACGGGAAAATCAACGTGCTGTCGAGTGTCGAGGAAATGTCCCCGAAAGACAAAGGAAAATCGTTACCGCTCGTTATGGAAAAAAAACTGTGGAAAGATAACGATCGGAAGAGTTGCAGGGACCGGCAATGCGATTATTGCGAACTATTTTTACACAGCCTAGGAGGGAGGATTTTAAAACATTCCAACCGGCAGCGTGTGTGAAGTGGGTGACGTTCGGGGTCGGAGCGTTGGAACAACTGGTAAACGCATTAAAATGAGCGGGAAAACGTATGGCAAATCGGGGGACCGATTGCGGTGTGTGAGCGTTAAGTGGAAGGTGGCTGTGGTTTCTATTGACTAAACAGTAGCTGCAGTTGGTCGAACGATCATCCAGAAGTGGGTTGAGACCGTGAAGTGGTTTAACAGTTCTTGTCAAACGGCACCAGCAACGGAAGAGTGCAGAAAACGGTTTGGATCAGCTGTTTGAGTTTATTGTTTCAAGGACTCCGAACGATGGATAGCACAGCTCGGAGGGTTCCATAGTAGGGAAAGGAATTTTTGGCGCGAAACCTTCGTTTGAGAACCGATGAGAAGACCCCGTTTAATTGCAGCCTCGTCCGTACCAACAATTCAATGGAATCGTTCCTCGTAGCCTCAAAGCGTAATGATTACTCCCTTCTGTTGAGGCTTTTTTTGTCGCATCCTTTTCGCTTCCCGAATGTGCGGAAGTTTTTCGCTTCCGAACAAACGTCTTCCTCTGCTCGGGGGCTCAACCTGGTGAGGAACATTTTCGGTGAGAACCAATCGGCAACCTACCCCGGCAAATGAGATGGTCGTCTAAACACTATAATTAACTCCGTCAGGGGTCGCCCGTTTGAAGAAGTCAGCTTGCCGGGATTCGCTTCCAGCTCCCGACTCCTACCCTTTCTACGCGTGAGATTGAAATACGCCACAACGCCAAAGGGGGAATGCGATGTAAATCTTGAGACGTTCGGTGAGTTTCCGCGCGCTACTTCAGTTGACAGCACGCGGAGAGACAGTGTTGTTCGTGGCGGAAAGGATCGCGAAGTCGTGACAAAGGAAATTCCTGGCTTCCCCGATGGAAGTCAATTTGTCAGCGGAAGTAGCGCCGGTGATGGTTTGAAATGTGAGATAAACACATGTAATGCTGTGAGAGCTGTTGTTGAAGATTGTTATTTGTTGTGTGTGTGTTTGTGTTTTTTTGCTGCTGGATTGCTGGATTTGTCAATAGAGCGGGAGAGAGCGATTTTCCTACACACAATATCCTTTTGACGAGTCATGTTGAGACTGCAGATTGTGCGTTAATCCCATGAAACCGGTTCTACGGGATGTATTATTTGTGAAGGGAGATTTCGTTTGTTATGGGCATTTTGGTAGAATTTTGATAAGAATTTCCAAACAATTAAAATTTCAATGGATAGTTGCTTCTGGAAAAGCATGACACTTACAAATAATGAGTATATTTTTAGATTTTTACAGTGATACAATACATATTATGCAGTCATCTTTGCTTTAATTTATCTAGATTATTAGCAATAAAGGAGACTATGAATCGTGATAATAATTCAATTTATCAATAATGAACCACTAGCTCGTAACATAAAGTAGTGCTAATCAACGTCTGTACCACAATCGGCCGCAACGTCGGCTGAAGACGGATAAGCAAAGGCTGAAATTTACAACTCGTGCAGATCATTAGACGAGCACCGAAGCACCTAACGAGGCAAAGCAACAACCAACCCCACACACGCTCCAGTAAATCATGCGCGATTGTATCGCGAAATGCTTCCAACGAAACCGAACGGGCTTGAATTTAAGAATCACTCCCAAATGAAACAGGTGTAGAAATGGTGCTATAAAGGTGTGGAGAGTTTCGATGAGAAATGACCACGAGCGCCGCCCTCACCGCAGCCGCTCGTACGAGCGATAATTAAGACACACTGTGTGGTAAAACCCGCACTTAGGCGCGACTTAATAGGGCGCACCACCAAACTCCGGCCCCGTCTACCATCGCAGCACAAAACATGCGCCAAATGAGACGCACCCAAGGTGGGAGGATTTGATCAGCCTCAAGCCAGGAGGAGTTAGTTAAAAGCGAAAGTCCCGCCGAGATGTGGTTCTCGGTGGGCGAGTGTGGAGAATGTTGTTTCGCATTCGCTCGTTGTTTGCATAATTCGGCCGATCATTAATGAACCGAAGATACTGGTGTGTGGAATAATCCACGCTCCAGCATATCTCTCCTTCCTCGCCGTGTGCGGGTTTGGTGTGGGTCGTAAAATATGGCCAAGAAATATGGTTGGAGTCGGTTGGTGCTACCGATTGGCACACTTTTCGCTGAGTAAACACAGAAAAGGGCCGGCATGCAAAAAATCTATGTAACCAAAACCCCGCTTTTTGAAGTCATTAAATGGAATACCTCTAGCAGAAACTCAACGGCGCGGAGGCTAGGGGTTGTGGTTTTATTTTATGGGTCCTTGTTCCCGAAAAGAAAAAAAAACTATATCCGACAATCATTAGCATGGAACACCGACGCTTTCCCCCTAGGTTCCCCCACGAAGCCCCACAGCAATCGGAATGTTATGAACAGGATTTATTTTATTTGGATACTATTAGCGCGCGACCCGAGCGTGCCCGCGCGGTAGTTAGTATTATTTACGCGTTTCTTATAGGATTTCATTGTTATTGGTGGCGGTGGCGGTATGTAAACATTGCAATTACTCCCAAAACGCGAAATTCGAAAAGGAAATGTCATACAGCTTTATCGTACATGTGTATCACGTATTGTTGGGGTTTTTTTCAAAGGTGGGTAAAAAAGGTGTGGAAATAACAATTACAGGCGGACATATTTATTAAAGGTGTGACTTTTAATGCGCTTCATCAGTAAGATGGTTTCCTTGTAATTTCTATTAATACTATCCGTATTATACGATTGTAAAATCAAGGTAAAAGCCATTTAGACAATCTGATTGAATTGTGAATGAAGCACAGCCGCCTAGGAGTATTCTTTTTGCATGACATTGGGGAACAAAATTAGGTAAAAACCCGTTTGTATGAGGTAATAAAAACTAGGACAGGTTTGTCATACTTTTTTCCATGATTTAATGCTGTGTCACCAAGCCTTTCACCCACTTTCCATCGCAACAATCAAAAGGGTATGAGCTTGATTTTCTTTCGTCATGGTATAAGTCTTTCCAAAAGTGAGCCAATCAAAAATGGACCAGTCTGAGCTGGATTGAAAATGTTTTTTTTTTGTTCCATGTTGCCTGGAAAACCACTCTCGTGTCAGACCGCAATCGAGGGCCGAGTGTCCGCCAAAAACCGGATGGCGAAAAGCGTAACGAATTTGGACGCCGCCAAGCCGTGCTAATGGATTCGGCGCGTGGAACGCAAGCACTTGCTCAGCCTTTTAAAGCCCGCTGTAAGGTGTCCCGACCCGGAGCGTCAGATATGATAATACCGGCCCTCCTTCCGTGACCGGATCTATCGTGTCCACAGCCGCCACTTGCCAAGGGTGTTTCGCGGAGTTTTACAACTCCTTCCGACCGTTTTGGAAATTGGCCCTCGTCCGTGTGCGTTTCGGTCGCTGCCCGTTTGCCGTCTCGCAGGGGGGCAGGAAATTAAGAAAGGAAAAATAAATTACTCCGCCAAACTGCGTACGGTCACGTGACCATATCACGTACAGCACTTTTCCACACTCTTTCCACTCCATCGGTGGGTGGTTGACGGAACGAACGGGCAA
Organism: Anopheles punctulatus; assembly: GCA_000956255.1. Lineage (NCBI taxonomy): Eukaryota > Metazoa > Arthropoda > Insecta > Diptera > Culicidae > Anopheles > Anopheles punctulatus. The sequence continues at coordinate 9,297 of JXXA01005767.1, read as the reverse complement.
CGAGTGGAATGGAATTTGACGAAAAGGTTTGCAATGTGGCGTATCCTTTTCTGAAGAACCGAGCTGCCTCGGTAAACGGGGAGATATTTCGTACATTTTGAATGATCGTTTTTTTGTCTGGAATAAAAAGCATCTAAGATCTGTTGGAGGAATGGTCAAACACTGTTTTGGCTGTACTTATATAATAAGTTTTATAATTTATCTTTTTTCTGTGTAAAAGGTTTTTTTGCTTTCTTTTCTATTTTTATTTGAATACTTACTAATTCTATTTACTCGATTTTGATGTATCTTTTCTGTTCAAATTACCCGTACCGAGAAATAATACGACTTATAAAATAAGAATACTATTGTTTTGCATCAAAGATTTCCATTATTTCATTGTTTTTTTGTGCTTCTTTACATATTCCTTTCAATTGATTGCTTTTAACACCTTTGTATGTTTCAATCGAAGTTACAAATGTAAAAAAAAATATTTTCACAGTGGTTCAACAATATTTCAAAGGAAACTATATTTTGTGCTTTTCTGCGTTTCTTTTTGAACAAGTTTATTCAAATCATACCTGAGCTGGAGCGTGAGAAACGTATCACAAAACTACGCCTGTTCTTGCGTTTCGCTGTGAATGTCGAGTTCATTAGAAGCGTTTTGCGTTCAACTTCACGAATCGCGAAACAATCGATCGCTTGTTGATTTGTGTAGCTCCCTTTCATCAGTTCCTCAGCTCGACAGATGAATTGCACGGGAATTGCGTTTCTATTTTGCATACCGTTGCCGGTCCGTCATCGTATGGGAGATATTTTCTCCAATGCTAAGGGTCCGCTGGATATGTTTTTCACCATCTTGAGATTTTGGCCGCACACATCCATTGTGACATTGTTTCTCGGGGCGTTTTCTTATGACCTTCGAGCGCAAATGGGGACGCCACGAATGGCGATTGACGAAGGTAGCGCACGGTGCATGTTGACACCACTTTTGGACTGTGAATACATCATCATACGGCATCAATCGTGTGATACAGTGTTGCAATGGATTCGCAAGCAAGAAAAAACAACGCACATTGTCAGGGCATGTGGTGTAGCCTTAACCTACAAACAAATAACGTACACGAATTACAATTGAAACATACAGTACCAGTGGTTAACAACGACGTAGGACCATATGCATACCGTTCCGTTCCAGCCAGATGTCGACAATTTCAACCAGATCAACTCCGGGGAGGAAAGCGTGCACTCGCTTGGGATATCAAAGGATCTTTGTTTCAGCGTGCGCACAAAGACGTAAATATAAGGCAGTCGAGGGGTGGGATTTTTTCAGTGCAACCGATAATAGGCGCTACCGGGCTACACAACTGTGACCGATTGACTGAAGAGAACGGCAAGAACCGTTCGTGATGCATTCCAGATGCAGATCCCCCTCCTGGAGGTCTTACCATCGCGTGATGGTGGTGATGGAAGAAAGAAATCACTCCAACGAGATCATACCGACGTGTCCTTGAGGAGGAGCTTGATGCATTCGATACTTTATGCGCGAATGTCGGGGCGGGTTCTTCTCCTGCCAGCCGGTAAGGTCGTGGCTTTGTGCCGCGAGGGCCCGGGAGTGCAGCGTTCCAGGGACCGGAAGAAAGGTGTACATCGGTGATGCAGTTGCCCATCGTCCCGGTCCGTATGGTGTGGTCTGAACGTCGCTTCGGTGTTTTTTTTCGCTCTTGTTTAAAGCCGCAGTCTTTTTCCCCTCGCTAAAAGGTGAGCGGAAGTGCTCGTCGTGTTTCGAGGAGCACGTTTCAGACGGGGATTGTTTTCAAGACGCTTAAAGACGGTTTGAAGGAGTGCGGCGCGTCTGGACACCGAGTCTGAGGTCGCCGCAGGCGAAGAAGTCGATGAATATTTCAATCGTAAATATCATCCCGTCAACTAGGGAAGAAATTCAAGCAGAATCTATTGAGCCAAGTTCTGCTGAAAACAAACCGAAAGCCACAAGGACAAACTGAACTGAACCTAACGAGACGCTCCAAACTATCTGCCGGGTCAGGACGGGCCTCGGGTATGAAGTAATTATAATTGAGAAATAATAGACTCCGAGAAGCAGCGAACGGAACATGATAGGGGAAGCCGAGAGTGATGATGATCATGAGCCACCTTGAGGTATGGCTCCTGCAGCCGGACGCAACCGGAAGTGAGACCTTGATGCGCGCAAAAACTGGCGTGCCACGTGAGCGTGCCTTGCGTGCGGCCCTGGCGTAGGCCTTTGATAGGACGAGCAGCCAAAGCAAAGTTAAACCTATCAATCTTGAGCGACGGTTATTGCCATTGTTCGTCACGATGATCCCGCCGATGGATGTAGCTTGCTTTGTCAAGTAAAACACGCACGGACGAAGAATGTGTTCCACTTTTTCTGCCGGAATGAAAGATGTCCTTTGGAAGCAAGGTTTGGTAGAGGCGTTGCATCCCCTCGAACGGGGAAGGAAAATCGCAAAATCTTTCAGCACCTTGCTCTGCCGTGTCAAAGTAATTAATTTTCTCGTTGAATCTCCTGCTGCACATGAGCGTACCGAAGTCCTTGTGTACAGAAGCGAAACGCACTATCATCAATTATCCGCACCAAATGATGGAATCTTTCCAGGGGAAAAAGTTTCATCTTTATTCCCAAAATCGCCAGCCTCCGGTGGAGGGCAGCAAGTCGTTAATTTAAAACCAATTTATCCTGCCATTGTTATTGACTCGGCGGTAGTTTGCAAAGCCAGTTCGCAAAATCCTTTTTCCTGCAGCACACTCCATTGACGTGTGTTATTTGTGGGGTGAACATTGGAGATGAGCTGACTTTTTTCTTCCAGAAAGGGTAGAAACTTTTTTGTGGTTGAGGTGAACTTCCGTACATCTTCTGGCGAATGGAAAAGGTTACGGAAACGAGAAAAGATAGGGAAGGTGTGCGTGATATGGTGGATTATATGATACAAGGACTTGAAGAAGTATTTTATAAGATCAAATAACTACAAATTTAGTCAGGTGTAGCGTTCATTTCAGCCGGAATTTGTTCCTCAATATTTATTCAAATTATTTATCAATAATAAAACATGTTGGATAAAGCGCTGAAAGTAAGCCTTGTGTAATGAAATCATGTGAACAATGTCCTTCTATCAAACTTATTGAGAGAAAATGGCGAAAAATTAGTAAAAATTATCTAGCATATTAAATTCTACAAACGATAGATTGTGTTAAAAACTGTCCTTATATTTTCTCACGAAACTGTCTCAATCCGTTGCCATTCTTTTACGCTCTGTACATCATTCTATAGAACATCCAATCAGGCCCTTTGTTTGTTGGATCTTATGAAAAATAAAAATCTTCAAAAAGGGGTAGTATAGGCGACTCTTATTTGCTCAAGTTTTCTCGAAAAGGTGAAGAAATTAACCCAAAAAACCGAACCGTTTCTCAACGAAGCGAATCTGGTGTCCCTTTCGTGCGAGAAGAAGAGTAGTCCTAATTTAGCCGAATCCTTCCGTCGTGCCGGGGGGAAAAATACTTTTCCTTTCGATTGAGCCGACTTCCAATGTCAAAACGGTTATAGCGGCGTGTCCTATTGATTGTATCGATCGTTTCCCCTCGCAATGCGGAAGGTTAATAGATGTCGCTACAGCCCATACCAATTGGAATAAATACATTACGGTGTGTATCTGGGTTATCCTTTGTAGATTGGCAGGTCAAAGGATGGAACGTTCCGGACCAAATGAGAAACCGAAGCCGAAGGGTTAATGTTCAGCTACCGTTCCAGGCAGTTCCAAGAACATATTGGAAGTTAATTGTGATATGACTTATTTAAATATGAATCAGTTACAAGCAACGTATTTATTAATCCGTGTTTTGATGCGTAAACTTTGAAGGATATTAATTCAAAGAATCACAGTTCAAAATATTTGAACTGTATGTTAATCCTTTAAACCTTTCAAAAGCAAAATCTGATCGCTTTACTTCCCTTTTCTTTTTTATTCGTTTTCTCTTACAGGTAACAACCAAACAACATCAAAGTGGCAATAACGATGAGCTTGTATCAATTCGTCTCAAGCTGTGCGGTCGATGTTCACAACTGTCGCTGACGTGTGAAAAATTAGGTGAAGTGTGCTCGGTGTGTGTCTCGGTTGTGATTCCTGCAAAAATCAATCGCATTCGCCACAAACACGTCAAACGGCGAACGTATCACGGAGGAGCACTTTTATCTTCAAAGGCCCGTTTGAAGTGGGTGATGTCAGATAATTCACACCCGGATGGAGCTTGGTCAGCTCGTGTCCGGCTCCGGTGACCCATGCCGATCCGAGTGGCCTAGGATCTGCGTATAAAACCACGGCTCCCGCTGTTCCGATGTGACAGTTTTGATTATAAATTCCTGATTGAAATCCAACGTCCCGTACATGTGTACGCAGCGATTTTGAAAAGCGTCCGCATAAACTGGCGTGTCGGGGAAAGATATGTTGTGGAGGTTAATCGTGCAAGATTTTTTTCTGTGCTAAATTCTCACCACAGTTGTGTGAATTGCTTTGAAGTTGAGCGATTGGCCAGCTACATTGAACAGATCTGACTCAAAAAGGGGATCGAATTCGATTAACCACTCCAACACTCATTCAAAGGGACTCAACACTTGACAGCTGATTGGAGCAATCGAATGTTCATCCCCACGTATGGTGATACTATTCAGCAGATTCATAAGGTGTCGGAAGAGCAGAAAGTGTTCATCGTAACACCTATGGGACGGTTCAGCCAGCACACTAACCACTAAAATTGTAAATACAAACCGTGACCAAAGCGAATCCAAAGTAATAATTAATTTTCCCAGCATGTGGTTCTCAGGACTGACAATTTCCCATTCCTGCGGCGCGGCAAAGGTGTCATCATCAGCACTTTCGTAACTTTCTTCGTACCCTTAACCAAAAACAGCCATAAGTCACCACGTCAACATCGATTAGCCTCGTAGTGGTTGGTGTTTGCTCTTCTTTCCTTTCACCATAAAATCACGGTAGCAAGTGTTACATCACTTGTACCGCCATCGGACGAGGGTTTCCCGTAACCTGCTGGCAACAGCTCGTCTCGACCGGTCGACCTGGTGTCTGACAAATTCATTATCATGTTGTATCGCAAACTTCACCAGCCTCATGGAGGTGTTGATGGGATGTGGAGGAGAAAATTGCCAGATAATGAGAGACGGATTTCGGGATTTGCGAGGAAGGAAAAAAGGGCAAAAATGAAATTTCAAAATAGAATATAAATCGCTTACCATCCCGGAGCCCGGGATGCCAGACGACCTGTCAGAGCTGTCAAAAGCATGCTTCTTCGCCGCTCGGCTCGCCGTTCGGGAAAAGTTTCATCCAACAAGCTTCTGCTCAAGGTTCTCGCATCAAGGTGGATCTCGTTTTTTGCTGTCTGTTGGCTTCACCGGAAAACAGGAGAGTCGTGAAGTTTAAAGTGTGAGCAATCGAGCTACGGTGTGCCGGAACTCGTTGGTGTTGGTGGGGCAGCACCGTAGAACGGTTGTCAGAAATGGTTGCGTTTATGGAGGGGCAGCCTTGAAGATGGATGGCTAGGGCATATGTTTTTCATAATTTATTTCCCATTTTCTAGAGAGTTGCTGTTTTTTTTTTCGTTGGCTTTGCTACTGGTTTTGGAATCATGGTTGCCAGACAGAGCGTTGTGAGATGCTTTATTTTAGCTCAGTGTATGTGCAGATGTCGTATTCAAGGAAATTGTTTACGGTTTTAGAACGTTCATTTTTTATATTTTAAAAAAGTTCTAGACTGTTCCAAACGCAAAAATTGTACGTACTGTTTATAAGTATTCTTATCCGCAACATTTGCATAGTGAGATGACGTCTGTACTGAGTTATTTTTACTTTTCCGATAAAATTTTTACGACTTCCTTCTATTTGCTGCTATATTAACCGCATTTCCGACGGTTTCTAATGTCCTTAAAGAAAACCGTACAAACAACGGGAACGACCAGCCGCGGGAGAAAGAGAGTTAGTGGAAAGCAAACTCAATTAATGATTAACAATGGTGAAAAACTGTCGAGATGACAAACAACGAGGGAAACTTGTCATCATTGTGCGGGGTTTCCTCCTTTTTAACCGCACGTCAGATTGTCGTTAAGGACACGGCAAAGGTAAACAATCACCGGCCAACGCTTGGGGGTTTTCCCGTATTCCACTTTCCGCCCAATGCCTTCCGAGATGGATTCGAGTGGTACGAGACTCCAGGAAGCTATCAAGACAGCGTGGAATGAGAACGGAAGGAAATTGTGATGTAGCTGCTGTTGCTACGATCCTTGTAAAGTGGAAAGAGTTGTTATTGTTTCACTTTTCTAATTCTCTTTCCCAATTTGGGTGGATATTTTGTGCGAAGTAAGGAAATTTCGGTACAGTAAGAGACAATTGTGTTACCTCACTGCTATGATATGACGGCAGTGAGAATCAGAAGCCATACGAAAGGGCGAGAGGCATTACGCATACCTTCTGCTTCCAAAACTGGAACGAGATTTAAGATTCACCCATGAATAGCAGCACCGAATTTGTCTGTAGCAACGGCGCATGCCACCTCCCCCTCCTGGGCAGCGGAAACGTGCTCCGGAAGTTGATTTAAATAGGAAATCATCTTACCACCGACGCTTCCGTCCCGGATTGGGTTGTGCAAGGGCGGGTTGTCTGGCGATGACAAAACCTATTTTACGAGAAAATAATGACATAATTTATCACGTTATAAATCATCGGGCGGACGAGTTTGGGAACGTGTCAGGAAAGAGCAGATTTGGGCGCAGAACGAGGAAAATACGTGTTGTGTCGTTTGGATTTGAGCCAGCAGTATGATTAAGTTGAACAACAGGAAATTTGGAACTGGAAATGTATAAAAAGAAAACATATATTTGGGGCCTCTTTTGCAGAAAACTGTGAGTATTTATAATTTTAAATTGAAATAATACTCACAAATAATCCCATTTGAGAATGCCATCCCACTGTGGGCGGTATGAGATCATCGCTTAGCTTCCATTTTACAGTGTTCTCGTGCACACAAACACATCTTGGCGGCTGGCCAAACATCTCGACCACCCCGGGAGCTATTTACAGCGGAGAGATGGTAGAAAAAAAGCGTATCATGTCATGCGCATTGCCCCACCGTCAGTTGCGGTTTGTTCGTTTTGTTTGTAACCGTGCGCTGAAATTGCATTAATTTTTTATTACATTTCCCGCTCCCGGTTCCCGCGGCTCCGGTCGGCCATTGCTATCGTGCATCGAGTGGAGCAGTTCTATTCCGCAACGGAAAGGCCTAACATAGCCTCGCAAGCAAGCTAATGAGCATGACATGAGCTTAGGCGTTGTTATCAGCCGAACGATATGACGATTTCATAGCTCGGATCTGATGGTTGCCCATTCGTTCGGGCGGTTCGGTCACACACAGTTGATGCTGTATGTTTTTTTGTTGTTGTGTGTTTTGCTCTGTTCATTTGTTATCGCTTGTCGTATTCGTGTCCGTTAATGATGTTTGAAACAAAAATGTGAACGCATTAAAAACGATGCCTGTTTGTTGCAAAATATTGTGTTCGCTTCGAACGGGTAAAGCCGGTTCTAATCTGCCGGTTTCGCAACGGTGTTTGCACTTGTCATTGGAACGAATTGCAAGCCAATGCCGTAGACAAGAAGGTTGTTGAAACTGTGTCGAATGTCTCTTAAATCTATCGGAGCAGAACGGGGACACAAAGAGCTGATAAGAGGTGATAAGCTAAAACACATTCTAAGTGTGGTGACGATGGTTTAAATTATTTATCTGTATTAACATTTTGTTCCGGTTGTATATTTTTAGTAAAATTTAATTAAACGCTTGTTTGAACGTAATTTCGCAACATCCCCTGTTGAGCCTCAGGTGACGACCAGCACACAATTCTGTTTATCAGGTGGCTTATTTACCGTTCCCGTTCTTCCTCCTGCAATCCCTTCACGTCCCGCGCTATCCTTGTGTCGTAATTTTTCCGAGTAGGTGCCTTCAGGCGGCTGGAAAAGCCATGTTTACACGGCCTCCCGCCGTCGGTTTGTTTGTGTCGGCGGTCGATGCTGCATGATACTATAGTCTGCTAGTTCTCTGTTTGCACAACGGACTGCTCAATCCGGCCCACAGATCAAGGCTGCTGTCAATGTGGGAGGGTAACGGTGCGCTCGTCCTACCGAACTCGGACCCGGAGCCCGAACCGACCAGCAGAGCTAGGATTGAATTTAAAATGATGTTTTATCATCCACTCGACCGTACGATGTGCGTATTATTTTGCATGGGAAACATTGCCAACATGGGGGTGGGCCAGCATGTTGCCAAAAGAGCATCCATCTGTGAATCGCCCCCGTTACGGTATCTGCAGTGAGTGAGCAAACAAGGCCGGCAGGCAAATACTGTGTGCGCAAGGACGTGTGCGGCAAAGCCTGGTACTAGAAAGTGCAAGCGACCGTGAAATTGAGTTGGTAAAAAAAAATCGCCACAAAGGGAGCTTCTTTGCCAATCAGGGCATCGTTATAAATTTATTATCAAATCAACACCGGAACCATCCTTTCGCTGTGTGCTTAGAAGAATATTATTCCTGGCCGCGGCAAAACCCTGAGGATGGTAGCGAAATATGTGACTTTTACGCGAAGCTGTTACGAGCACAATTTATTGCTTTATTAAAGCCTACATCTCGAAGGCTACATCGAAAGAATAAAAGAAGGTAAAAATCTAATATATTCATAGTACGATTTTTTAGCACAAGGGTTGCTTTTTGCATAAGACAGAAAGTATTTAGGGTTTTCCTAATAATGGTCGTAAATCTATTAACACCAATAATTTATTGAAAGCTACATGAGATGAACCCACCGTTGCCGTCCGATGCGAAGGAAATAGATAACCATTTTAATGTCTCCCTTTCGAACGTTCGGCATACGAGAAGGGCTTGTTTTCTTGAGGGGAATGCCTTTGGCAGCTTCCGAAGATGCTAATACACTTACCAACGATACGTTCGAAGCTAATAAATCCTACCACCGTGCTGACAGGCTTCCCAAGGGGGAAACGCCGTAAACGTATCATGTCGGATTTAACGCTTCGAATGTAAATTCAATTGTCGCACGATGCGTTATGCATTTATGATGATGCGGCCGATCGGACGGCGAAAAGGGCAAAACAGTAAGTTGACAGAACGGATTATCTATTTTAACACATCCCCCTGCTGGTGCACCCTTTTTTTTGCCTCATTTGCTCGGCTAGCGCGAAGAAGTGGTAGCGTGTAATGAACCCGAAATGAGCATTT
>JXXA01005765.1:0-10365 GCA_000956255.1 Anopheles punctulatus | reverse complement strand
CCCCCCTACCGTATTGGCTGCGTCGGCGAGCCGGCCTCGGTTCGGATCGAGGGCCAAAAATTCAATTACCTGATAAGGTCAAACCCAGCTGTCAGCAGACAAGTCAGCGGAAGGACGTCCTTTTGCCGGGCGCTGCCTTCCGCGTGAGCCTGCGGGAAGCGTGGTGCGAGGGGCTTTCGGCCCGAAAAAAACTTGACGCTTACAGGCGAACGCAAACAAAAATGAAAAATAGCAACAGCGAAAGAAAAGAAAAAAAAAGTATTAAACGATAAGCCGGTGGAGTAAGCGTGGCGAACAGCCAGAAAGCTCCCCGGGAGTTCCAGCGGAGTTGGGACTTTTATCCCCTCCCAGCGCCATTCTCTCCTTCGATGTGTGCGGTTTTATTTCTTTCCTTGCTTGGTCGTGAAAGTAGCAAAACTGGAACGCCACAATTATTCGTTCCCGCTCATTATGCTCTGGGACGTGGGAAAGTTGGCCGAACACTGGCGAACATCCGGTGCGCCTCTCGGTGGTTGGAAGCTGTAACGCAGAGCCCCGGTGGCAGCTAGCAGCGAGCGAGTAAAGTTGTGAAAATGTATACCCCAGAAATGAAGTAAATTGTGCTTCATTTAGCGAATTTATAAAAAAAACTCTTATTTCCCATGCGGTGAAATGGTTTGTGTCTCGGGAAGAGATGCGCCTACATGTATGCAATGCCTGTTTTTTTTTAGTACTGAAAAAATATGTTTTTAGCAGAACAGTAAAACAGTAGGAATAAGTAAATTAAAATAAATAAATAATAATTTGTACACTATTATACCAATATAGGACAAAAATAAACATTAGATTTGGATAAAAATTGACGTAAAAATAAATTGAAAATATTTTTTTTTTCACATAAAAAATAAATCGATGGGAAGGCTTTTTGCAAATTTGACGGATAAAAAAGAACGTTAAGCTAAAACCAATGAGAAGGGGTGGGGGATTGGGGGGGGGGTTCATCTTTGTATTCTCTCTCTTTCTCCTTTCTTTCCCATTCTTCGCTGCGTAAAAAGGGATTGATTCGCAAGTTTAGGGGGGGAGCATTTTGCGAATCTCTCCACGCCAGTGTCTCCATGCACCTTTTGCCGGCGCTCGGCAATCATGCTTTAGCTTCTAGCGCATCCCGTCCCGACTCCTTCCCACCATCGGTGCTGAATGGTGCCAAAATTTGCATGATTAATGAGTGTGCAAATATCTCCAATCGCTGGAGGTTCGGTAACAGCAAAACTCTCGCCGTTCCGGTTCGCTGGGCGGCAGGACGAAAATCGAATCACGCAAATAATTCTTGGCCGACCCGAAAAACCCCCCGCTCGTGCACGCAGGGCACAAGGTGATGGGTGCAGTTTCTCCTTTCCTTTTCTTGCTTGAAAGGTTCGGGTTCGTTTCACCGCCGTGGTTCGACACGACACGCTTCGGGGCGCACGCGAGGGCGGCTCGGTTCAGGGGAGTGAGACTCATTTTTCATTTCTGATTTTTCCCCCCCCCATTCACTACTGTGCCCCGTCGCTTGTGCAGTGCCAGCAACAGTTGGTGAAAATGATTGCTAATTTGCCAAACGCCGACGCCGGGGTGACAGTTCACTTTTGGCCTGTGGCTTGCGGGAGTTTTTTTTTCTGTTCCGTTCGGTTGGACGAAAGATTCAACTTCGTCAACTTTGCTTGTATCGATTAGCCGGCTCGATAGAGATTTTGAGCTTACCTTCCTGTAATGCCGTGTTTTTAGATTACATTTTAAGGCGCATTTTGTTGTTTTTTTAATGTGAGCTAGGAAATTTATTCAGCAAAAAAAAAGTTTAAATAAAACAAAATTTTAAACACCAAAATTTGACGTTGCCTTTCACGAAAAAAAAACAACATTTTCCATTTGCGGGGGAATGGGCACCGATAGGACGAAGCGTTTAATTTATGGCCCAACATTGGAAAGCGTTCCTGGGCGGCCCTCCTTCGCTTAATTCTCAAAGTATTCAAATTCAGCATACGCGAGACGCGTCGCTGATCTTCCACCCGACGGTGATTTATCTCCATCAGCCCCGGCAGTACATTATGTGGGCCTTCCGTTTCGGAAGGGTTTCTCGACGCGCTCAGAACACCAGTACCCTCCGAGTGGATCATTTGTAATAAACAAGAGGGTACGATTTCGATCGAGCTCTTCAGCCTGTCGTGAGCTGAAGTGGCGAGGCGAGGGTTTATATTTGGGTTCGGAAGCTTTTTTTTTATTGCTCCTTCCAAAGGGGGCGTTATCGGCCTGTTGACTGAATGATTTGTTTGAGATTAACGAAATGATTTTTGTTCCTATTTTTAGGACCGAACGGTTCAGCCAAAAATAACATCCCACACAAATTGTGTCCCTGTCGAGCGAATCGCAATTTGAAGCTCAAAATGTGCCTAAAAGTATGCAACGCGTTTTCAACAGCTGAAAAGGGTTACATTTTATAAAACGAATAAGCGTTTGATCAATTTTCTTGTGTTTATTTGAATAATCTAAATAAAATGAGACTAAAAACATGTTTTTTACTACCCCCTGACGCCTGAAGGTATGCAATACGTTTATACAAATCATGCAAAGTGTTCTTAGCGCCAATTTGGAAAGCGCCAAGTGGTAAAGTTATAGTTTATTATAAATGCATAAGCGTCATACTCAAACAGGACTGTTTTTCGCGCCTGTAATGAGCGCTCGTGCGCTATAAATGTATGATAATAAAATATCGTGCATAAAAATACGATACTGTTTCGATATTCATTCGTATCAATCTCCCAACGTAGTCGCTTAAAATTTGCCCACCTTCATCCCGAAACCCGGCTGCACACCCACCCGAGCGGGAAGGGGAGGAAGGTGTAGTTTTTTTTTATGTAGAAGCTATGTTTTCTTTGAAACTGCGCACCGCACCGTGCAGCGGAGGGAAAATAAAAGGCGGGCTGGGCGGCCCATCAACTGGGAGTGATTTGTCATAAAAATTTATGTCCAATGGACATAAATCTCTCGGCTCTCGCTCGTGTTCGCGTCACACGGTCAGCGTTGAGGGAAGGAGGGTGAAAAATTGTTTCCTCCCCTTTCGCCGCCGCCACTACTTCCTACCGGGGCCTGGCACGGAACGCACTATCCGAGCGTCAAAGCGCGCTGCCGGGATGAGCTTTGATTTTATGATTTGTGACTTTTGGTGTCTTCGAAGCGATATCCACTATCCGTTGCGAAGACGGCACGGGGGGAGAGATAAAAGACGATGGGAGCTTTATTTATCGGTTGGCTCAGCGCTGTTCGCTTTCCCGCGCCCGGTTTGCGAGCCGCCGTCGTAAATTTTACTACCCGCGCAGCAAACACAACAAATGGGCAAAATTATTATTATAACCCACACCATACACTGCACGCCGTGGGCGTGTGCTTTGCCGGCTAGCCGTTGCCTAGGTTAAGTGAATTTTTATTCACACCTGCCTGCGCTCGGTGGTCGCCAATAAAGGAACGAAGCGCTGTCGTTACACAAACAAAAAAAAATAACATCAATAAACGAGCAAAACAGAAAAGGTATGATTTGCAATGCTCTTGCCCGCCTAAATGTATGCAATGCACGCGGGCAGGCTCGAATGGGCACGGGAGGAAAAGTTCGGTCGTAAAATTACATTTAATGTAAGCACCGGTACCGTTTCTAATAGGAGGAAATGAAAATATTCTACGAGAGGAAGAGAAAAACCGCAGTTGAATGTAAATGCTCCTGCTCGCCTAAATGTATGCAATGCACGCATTCTTCCGGCATCATCAAACGGCCGATTTCATCGACTGTTTTTGTTTTCGTTTTTTTTTGTGGTTCCAAAAAACAAAACCAAACATAAAGTTTTCGATTGTTCCGAAATGGCTTTATTTTTTGCTTGTTCATTTTTTCTTCCTCGCCGACTACGAGACATCGGTGAAATTGGAGTGCAAAATCTACTGAAAAATTTACACGCCGCCCACGGTCATGGGTACGGGAGCGTTAGGCATCGTCTTTTACCATCGTCACCGTCAAAAGCCAAAGTAAAAAAAATGAAAAAGGAAACTCAGGATGATAGTCAGCTCGTACGGTGAATAAAAAATGAGCGCACTTCGAACGCTCCGGTGTCGGTGCACCTATTAGGCGATGTGTTCCCGGAACCCGTAAAGCAATCGGGAAAAAAGTGACATTTGTTTCGAGCCTGGTGCCTGCCAAAATGGGTCTGCAGCGGACAGTTTCATTTGTCAACAAGCGTCAAAGTATGGCCAATCGGTAGCGCGGCACGCCGAAATCTGACAGCTGTCGAAAGATAGTACCCACGGTAGGGTAGGGTAATTTCTGATACCATTTTCTCTATTTTTTATTTTTATTCTTTTATACGAATGAAAGTATCCCTCACGTACCCTCCCTGAACATGGTTGGATTTTCCAATGCCAAAGCACACTCGGCAAAGTACTTAAAATGCCGATCACGTACTCGTGAAGGCGGGCACTGCAGCGCCCTCTATACACCGAGGCGAGACTATCGCTTTCAGTTCGGCTTTCGATTTTTACTTATTCTTGTTTTTTTTTTTGGGCCGGCGTGACCACGGAACGCTAGCGTACAATTTTGCTATCATGAGCGCGCGCGATGATGCACGTATGCGTTGCACCACGGCAGCAACGAAACAGGATTTACTTGGGCCCTTCTCGACCCGAAAATCGTGCAATATTTTCCCATGGTTTATTTTCCGTACGTGTTTGTTCGCGCCCCTCCCGGGTGGGGAAGGGATGGGCTGGACAGAACGCTGAAATCCATCGGTCAATCGGTTGGCTAATGGAGGTGGAGCTTTACTCGAGGGTAAGGGCGTTTTTTTTCTTTAGTGCTGCGACTGAAAATGGACCAACCGATGGTTCCTGGGGCGGCTGCAAACGTTCGTGATGAATGGTACGAAATCTTGCACGAAGCGTTCGCGTCAGATCAAATGTGGGTGTTTTTTGTTGGGTTGCTTTTTTGTTACTCTTTTGCTTCGTTGGGTCGAGCTATTTTAGGGGGTTGTGTTTGATTCGGAAAAAAAGTGTTATATTTTTGTGTAGTAAAGCCATTTATTAGACGAGTTTACGTATGCAAATTGTTTCCATTGAAATTTATAACATTTTCATTTATTGTCATTTACATTTTATATCGTACAGCCTATAAATTAGTGACCTTTAAAAGGCATTTAAAAAGCATTTAAGTATTATTTTAGTAAAATAAAAGAAAAACGCCTAAAGGTATGCAATTGCTATGGAAAGTCATTTATTTATTTTCAAAGGCAATTTTTAAACTTCACAAAACGGTTGTACACACATTTTAATAAAATATAAAACAATTTTTACATTTGACAATAAATTACAAATTTCTGTTTAATAAAACAGAGAAGAATTTAAACCACCTTTCAAATGTACGTGTGTGTAGAGCGCTGCTAACCTTCACCTGCACGTTCATCCGGTCCGTGACGAGATGGGATGGATCGGTATCTCCCTTCGCCTACCTCCCCATCCGGAGTTGCACGAATGCCAGTGGTAATCTGCCACTCTCACGCCAACAATGCCGGGTGGAAGGGATGAAGATTGAAAAAAAACGAGAAAGGGATGAGGAAGCAAGTCAATCGCTCATCATCAGGCCCGGCAACTCAACCGGACCGAGCCCTGAGTACCCCAATTTTAGATTTTGCGGACACCACGCCAACCCTCTCGATTGTGTTCGTGTTATTTTTGAGCATGTTGAGCAAGAGAGATCGAAAATGAAACGGGCCACACTAGAAAAGCTTGAGGAGGAAATTTTCCAAAATTGCTGAAAACATCTCAAAACTGAAATGAATTTAACGCTGCTCGGCACTAGATGTCAGAGTGGTTTGCATGTTGTACTGCTCGGTTTCAGCAGCACCAGCACCATGTTGATTATGGCGCGGCGCAAAAACAATACGATAGGCAAGCACGCAGACCGAACCGAGTATAGGTGGAAGAGCTCGAGGCGGCTGTTTCGGGTGCGATAAGACGATGGGGATGGGGCAGATTTAGTGTACGGCTGTGTGTGTCTGTGTGGAGCGTTACGTACGAAAACAATGCTAATAGATTCCGCCTTACCGCTCCGTCGTCGATGTAGCTGGAGGATCTCATCCTGCGAGGAAACCCCAACAGGGCAACTCTTCACCGTCGCCCAGCAAAAATCGATCATAGCAGCTCCGGTTGCGAACATCGCTGCTGTGTGTGTACAGCACCGTTTGGGACTTCAAAACTCGCCCAAAGTAATCTCGGTGTCATCCCTGGGCCCAACAAAAAAAAACGGAAACATCACCCGCTCGGTACCTTTTTCGCTCGGCTCGCCAGTAATCCCGAGTTGAAAAATCAATAATCATCAAAACCTGGGTAGGCCTTCCATACGGGAGGTTGGGGTTCGCCACACCTTTAAGCGGCGAAAGCACCGCAAAATGGTTCGGAAAGCAATCGGGTGCAGATTGCATGCCTGTAGGCGCTTTCTGAAATTCCCTGCCTAAAAGTATGCAATTCATTCACAAAATGTTAGCAATCGAGTAGAAATAGTTTTTTTTATGCTCAGTAAATGCTTTTTGTGTATTTTCACACCGTTTAGCTAGTGTTTTGTAACAGGATAAAAAATGCTCAAAAAATGTGTATTGAAAAATTAAAAGAAATACATATCGGATTGAAAAATGTCTGTATACGTAAAAACCAATATTTTCCGTTCACTTTAAACGGACGAATTCACTATTACTGTACGGGAAAGTTCGCTGGAGAGAAAATCCTTAGTCCCTCCGTTTGACACAGGTTTTGGCTTCACCCTGCGTAACGTTTCAGGACCGGTTCACGCTGATTAGTGGACCATGTTGTCTTGCAGGCGACCCTCTCGCACGTCCCAACCGGGGCGGATGCTTTTCGCCACCATTACGACGGACGGATGATATTGTCCGATCAATTGGGTCGAGTTTCCTTTTTTTTTGTTGGCAGTTGTATTTCCTTTCCTCCTTCAGCTGAACTGAACATGAAAGAAGAGTGGAACAGGAGTGAATGGAGGGAAAGGATGGTGTGTTGGAAAAGGAGAGGAACTGTAAAGCAGGTGCGACACAATTGCGGACAGAAATTGCTTCCATTTCGGAAGTTTTCCAGAATGACCAGGAAAATAAAACAAAAAATAATCAAAGCGAAAAAAAAAAAAACGAAACGAAAGTCGAAATAGAATCGAACCAGCGTTGTGGCGACCACCCACCCCTCCACCCAACTTTTGTACGTATTGTGTCCTGGGGGTTTTAGTCGTATTTTCTTCGTTCTGTTTTTTTTTTGTTGTTGCTGTTTGCTCACGTTCCTGTCGCCTATTGTTCGTCCGGGCACGGTGCCAGTCATTCGGCGCTGGAGGACTCGCGCAACAAATAAGCTCTTCGGGCATTGCTCCATTGTTCCGAGGTCTTGTTGGGCCTTGTTGACGAACGGTGCTGCTGCCGTTGATGATGATGATGATGATTGAGAGTTGTCGGAACAAACCACCGGCTCGTTTTGACTTTTTTTTCCCCTGAAAGCTGGCTTTTTTTGTCCCTCTTCCGCCCGGCGTTCGGACGCTGGACCGGGGCGAGATAAAACACCAAGCAGTCTCCGCCTGATGGAGCCATTCGCAGCCGTTGTACGGAATGATGTTGGTGGGAAGGGTGAGGCGTGTGGCCAGTAATAGATGGAAGTACAAATGTGTGTTTCGATCTCCGCGGGGAGCCCGATTAGAGCTTGTTAAATCGATTGGAGCGATAAGGAAGCGGCGCGAATGCGGTGGTAAATGATGATGAAACCACTAATAACTGATGCAGGGATAATGGAGAGGCAGACTTTATCAAAGTACTAAAATGCTATCCAATTACATGTGTTTAAAAAATGCAAATCTGAAATAAACATAAAAATAGAGCAAAATAAAAGAGAAGAAACAAAGGGGAAAACAACAGCAGAAAAATGAAATTAAATAAAAGAATCACATTTTATGATTTATAAAATTAAATATCGTTAATTATTAAACAAAAAATCGAATACCAGGCAAGACTAGTAAAATCAACGAAAAAATAACATAATTGTTACGATAAGAAATAAGCAGCAGTAACAGTAACATTAAAACAACAAACAAACAACAAAGAATTTTAAAAGGGGAAGCTAAAAAAAAAGAAAAATAAAATATTAAAATACACACAAAGGCGATGTAACAAGCAAAGTGTGGGTCAATCATAACGCAAAACAACAGCAACAAAAAATCATCCCAAATGAAAAACGACCTCAGTCATGCAATAATACGAAAGCCAACAAATGGCGGCCAAAACAAAAGAGAGAGTGGGTGTGGAAAAAAAAAGTCGTGAAATATGCCACGCAAGCGATTTGCAGCCAGTCACGTGCCAGTTTTGCTGCTAAAATATCATCTCCTCCTCGCGCTTTGTTTCCCATTCCCCCCCGTTGTGTGTGTGTGTCAGAGAGGATGAACGGCAGCAGATACGTACGTAGGCACCATTCAGCCGATGATGATAGTGATTGCAAATAATACGTCCGTGCGAGCGACTGTATGTGTGTTGTGTGACGGGGTTGGATAGCAAAAAAAAAAAATAAAACATCCTCTCGACAGGTAAGCCCGCTCGATGTGAGGAAGCATCTCTCTTTTATCTCCACCCGTGTTCCCACCGTAGTGAGGAGTGAGGTGAAGCGGCAGGTTCGAGAGGTGTGTTTTTCCCCATCTCCGACGTATCCGACGTCGTGTTTCTCCCTCTCTCTCCATCTCTCTCTCTCTCTCCTTCGAAGAGCTTTATGGTGCTTGCGTTCGTTTCCTTCCCAATCCCGGCGTGCGTGCCGCTGTGCTTGTGTGCGAATGTACGATTACCGAGGCACACCTGAGCCACGCCAGGCTCTGACTCTTCATGCAGGCGCTGGGGGATCAGCGTGACAAGTAAGTCGATTGGGATTGACGTTTCGCAACAGGATGATTGGTTCATTGTCGGGTGTGGTACGGTTGGCAAGGTGATTGCATTTTTTTTTCTACTGCGCGTGGCTTAATGTCTCGAGTTTCTTATATTCATGAACAATTATACGCAATTTATATAGTTTCGCTGGGATTGGGGATGTTTAAAAATGTTTAAACGCCACTATTCATGCACTTGCTGGCACAAATTGCATACTTTCTTGCGCATCTTTCATAGTTCATCCTAATGGTATGCAATGTAATGTGTTAAATTAAATCATTTTATTCACGCACGAGTACTCGCACACGAAATGGGTATCAAAACCGAGCAGAATTAGTTTGCTAATTTACAACCTAAAAGTATGCAATCCGAAAAAAGCAGTACTGGAAAAAAAATCCCCAAAAAAGTGGTGGTGCTTGAGAAAATTTACAGTGTACCCGTCGGCTTGCATACTTTTAGGCTTAATGTAAGCAAGAGTCCGCAGGTATGCAATAAGCATGAAAGGCGCTTATTTAGAGGTTTATAAAGTCTTGTTTTGCTTTTTTTAAAAAGTATGATAATTTTAACATAAGTAAATGGAACTTCCACATCAACGGGGGCTTTTAGATTTTTAAATTATTGCTGTTGAGTCAAATATAAAAATTAATTCTCACCTAAAATGGTGCCCATCACGTGTCATTTGCTAAACGTTCGGAGGTAACTGAATGCGTCCCGCAACTTTTCTCTTTTCGTTTTTGTTGTGTGCCGAAAAATACGAAAAAAAGTGAATAATGTGCTTCGAGCGAGTGAACCGTCGTGAGTAGTATTGTCCTGTCCGTCTGCATCCACAAACCTTCCCCTAACGATGGACAACTTCGAGCGCATACTGGTGGACGTCGACTGCAGCCGGTTCGAGAAGGATGCGTTTTCGCTGCTGGACAAATCGCGCGACGTCAACATCGTGCGCGACCTTCGCTCGTCCACCGTGTCGGCGTTCGATCAGTAAGTGGCGCTCCGGCGCAGTAGCGCGCATTGCGCAATGAGTTTAAAATAAACAAAACAATCGCAGGACGAGCTTCTCGCAGCTCAACATCTCGTCCCGGACGCAGCTGAAGCAGCAGCTGTTCCGCGAGCAGCTACGGAACAGCGAACCGCACGGGCCACGGTCGATGGTGACGTCGCCGGAGCCGCCGGTCCTGTCCGTGCGCCTCCCGCTCGAGAACATCGACATCGAGCTGCCGAAGAAGGTGCTGCAGGTGGAGACGAAGCTCGAGAACCCGACGCGCTACCACGTGATCCAGAAGCAGAAGACGCAGGTGCGCGAGTACGTGACGGCGGCACTGAAGCTGACCAAGCAGAACCAGGTGCCCAAATCCTGTCGGCATACGCGGCTGATGATCTTGGACCGACTGTACGACTCGTTCGTGAGCACCAAGCCGGCCCGGCA